>CAJUYH010008257.1:0-15797 GCA_910591685.1 Galerucella tenella | reverse complement strand
TTTTTAAAAGTTTTTTAGAACAACAGTGACCCTTTTTGTATAATGTCGTTTTTGTATTAAATAATAACTAACAAAATTAAAAAAATTACATTTTAAAGATGTCATATTTTGTTGTGTGTCGTTATTGAAATTTATGACCTGAGCTAAACTGTTTTTTGAGACATTATAACACGCCATCAAAACGTTCGTAATATTGAAAGTAAATTGTAATTTCGTCATATTTTTTTTCTGATTCAATATTATTATAAAATATTATATAAAATAATTAAATTTTATAGACTGACAGTATGAACAGAGGCCACAAAATATTGGCGATGACGCTAAACATTGAAAACAAAGAAAATTCTAGCACATCTGAGGAAGAGACCAAAATAACAAACATAAGTAGAACACCAGCTCCTGCGGCCAATGAATGTATTGAAAGCGAAGAGCCATTAACACCTTTTCAAGAAGTAGCCATTTGTTCGAATATTGAAAGCGTTGAAATGTTCAACTCTTTGGACAGCAAAGAAGAAAACACCCGCCGACAATCAATCTCTTCAAACTCCAGCTCAAGTTCATCATCTAGTTCCTCCTCATCAACTTCAGGTCCTAGTTCTTCGTCTGCAGGTCCATTAAATGGTTAGTTAATAATATTCATTCATTCATTCATTCACAGTAGATCACATCTCTGGTAAAATGTGAAATAAAATATTTTTTCTACGCCCATGTCTGTAAACGTCAAAAATTGCACTGTCAACATTCCTTGTAAATGACATTTAACAATAACATGCACGTAATGGGATCTCATAACATGCATGTGCGTTTTGAGAAGAAAACTTAAACTTCTTGGTTTAATTAAATTACAATCAAATTTTTATTCACATACTACTTTATTTGGTTCATTTACATACTTTTAATCAATGAAAAAACATAAAAGCTTTTAGCATTAGAGAAATACATTTTAGATAAAAAGAGTGATGCCCCTAAATGTCGGCAACACATTATACAATTTCTAAAAATGGACTTTTGATTATCAACAATATATTAATAATGATTAAACGTCAGTTCTTTAATGTGCTTCTTTCATTGGTAATAGAGTAATAGAGATGTACTGTTACTATAAACAATTATTATAACAACTAAGATTATGGAAGTAAATGTTATACAATAGAATTATTGAAAATATCTAGGTATTGTTGATGTTGTTCAAGTAATATTTATAATAAGATTATAAATGCTACCCCCCATGATTTTTTCCTGAAAGCATCGGGCGAGCTCGTGTAGAAAGAAACGAATACTACCCAACTTGAAAACATTTTCAGAATTTTCATATTTTGTGATGTTTTTAACATTTAGTTGCCAGTATTATCAATTATTTCCAGTTCTAGGTTTTGTGTTGATGTCTTTTCATTCTACCATTCGATAAAGATGTATAATTTTTTAACAATCTTAAAAATATGAAAGTATTCATCTGTTTCACACGTAACTATGTTTATATCATAACTACCTACTTGGGTTCTGCGGCTAAGCGCTTGTCTTCCACAGTAAGGGTCGTAGGTTCAAATCTTACCGACTACGTTTGATTATATTTTTGTTTATGTTTTAACAATAATTATCATAATTTTTCAGAATAATGTAATGAAAAGCATACCTATGTTTATGTACCTAAGTCAAAAGCCAGAGAAGGTTCTAAATGATTTTTTCTACACCCACATGTATATTATCCATTTCCTGCACAGTTTAGAGAATGGAAATGTAGGCCATATCGGTTAACTGAACGTATATGATTTCATATACATCCTAGAACGTATATGAAAACCACCAATCAGCATTCGCGTTTAGTACTCGTCACTCATCTTTTTTTCAATTTAAAGAAACGTCAAAATAACTTGTCAAAAAAAGTCTCTCCAAGAAGCACTGGATCAAGAATATTTGTTTATAAAAATAAACTTAACTTGAATAAAATAAACTTTATAAATTAATAACAAATACTAAAAATAGAATAAAATGGGTATTTAAGGGACTACCGATTTACGTCAGTTCTTATGAAACTATGTAATACTTCTGAGGATCGCTTAAAATAAATCTCCGTAGCCGAGTGGTTAACATACCAGACTCTCACGCGGTGGACCCGGGTTCGATTCCGCGTGAAGAATTTTTTTTTCAATTGTTAATTTTATTTTAAAATAATTATTCTGCTTAATGTTGATAACTACAACAGGCAGACGCTTGAAATATTTAGCAGAATATTCATTCTTATAAATAAAGATACTATACCCTTCGTGAGGGAGTCCGACGGGCAGCATCTATTTATAACAGCATCGCATAATTAAAAAGGGAAACCGTAATGTTGTACAAATTGTACATTTAAGAACTGTACGTTTATCACAAAAAATGAGTGAAGACATAAAATTGAATTGGTACGATCATGAATAAAATTGTTGAAAATTTTCAATCTCAAGTTATATTTATTTTACAGTTTATTCAAATGTTTATTTTCTAGATTTTTTCTTGAATGGTTCGTAGAAAAAATATACTGTTCGACTCGTGTGGATTGTCCATATCCACACTAGTTGCACAAACTACTATTGTGTACTTTGATAGGTATACTTAGTTTTAAAATCTCAACTAAGTAGGTAGGTACTTGGACGAAAGAATCGATTACCTTATACATTACAAGTTTATTTACTTATAACCAGCCATCTATAGAGGTGGGATCGATTTGCACACTCTTTCGACTCCGTAAGCTCTTTTCGCTCCAAAACCGTTCGAGTTGCCCCTTTGGGGGGGGGGGGGCGGCGCACCCCGCGGTCGTTTCTGTGATTTCGGAGTGAACGGAGTTCACTCCTAAAGCCCTACCTCGACAAGGTGGCACGATCGCAGTGGGCATGCGTGTTACAAACTTTCCTCTGATATTTCGGGTTTGTTATTGTTTTTCTTATAATCGGAATATTATTCAGAAGAATAAGATTAAAACAATGTCTAATTCTCCTGTTAATTCATCTGGTATTGTAAAATACGTCCTAAACAGACTCGAAATAATTATTTCATTTAAATAGTTATATTTAGTAAGCAGCCCTTAAATCAAAGCAACTCCATATTGAATTTTTTAGCTTTGGTCTGGAACAACGAAATAAATAAATTATAAAAGTAAAAGAAATGAGGTTACATCATTTTTAACACTCTCAAATCCGTTCCAACGCGTTCGAGATAGACTCTCTCACTCCAAACGTTCCGGTATCACGTGATTGCTACGCCGCTCTCACTCCGCTCCAGCTCCGTATGACCAAATCGAACCCACCTCTAGAAAGTAAAACAAAATGAAAAAAAATTACCTATTCTTTTTTAAATTTGAATAAACTATATTCAGAATAACCCAATCATACTCAATGATCAGCAAAACCAATGGCAAAACGAGCAAAACAGTAATCCCTCCCTTTCCATTGCCATTGACCATCTCAACTTCTGCAATATTAGATTTATATTGAAAATTGATAAATTTTACTGTAAAGCAATAAATGAGATTACATCCTGGTTCAACTTTTTTTGTTTTAAATAATAAATAATATCAAACTTTCTCTCGTCCTCCTTTATAAATTCAATTTAAAAAATTAAAAAATATCCTCAAGTCTTCCTTTTTTCAAGATGCGTGGCAACACTGGTTATTTACGTCCAGCTTGTTACATTCATAATAATCCTGAATATCTGAAATAGTCCAGCTAATTCCGCAATTGTAAAGAATATATCCCGAAAAATATGGTCCTGGTAGTGCCTTATAGTTGAATAAATATATATTTATGTAACGTCCAAGTACTTCCGCATTGACATATATATATATATATATATATATATATATATATATATATATATATATAACCAGGACGGTCTTCCCTCAAAAATACAGATATACGCATCGTACTTCCCTCTTATATAACCAACTTCCCTCCGGTTTTGGAGGGAACAACGTTCAGCGTTAAATTTGAATTTAAACAGTTACTCAACCTCCTACCAACCAGCTAAAGAAAAATGTTGTGGAGGGTGGTTTACATGGATTTACCTTGAAAGTGCGTGGATTAGTTGGACGTTTCACCGTTGGCGTTATAATCGTACTTGGAGGTTAAACATTATGTGTTATGTTCCCTCCATAGTGTTTTATATAACTGAGGTTGAAATACTCGATTTTGTTCCCTCCGAAATTTGGCAACACAGCTTTTGAGTGTGAATACTGTGAGTTAGTTTACTGGTAAACATGACTTCAAGAAGCCGATTACTTGTTGCATTAGCTCGTAAAAAAAGTAAGTGCGATTTACTATTGTAATGTTTTTCTTATTTATTTTGAACTGTTTTTACCGTGGGATAAAATTATACACTCACTATGGCTAATTACTACTGATTTATTAAAGAAACACTTACACACTATAATAAACTCAATTTATATACACACTACTTAATGTCTATTAATTTATCTACACTCTGTATAATAATTATCTATCTATATAATATCTAATTTATCTTCAACACTATTTATATTCACTCACTGTATACTGAAACTGTTTACCGATTCACTGTATACTGAACAACTCCTCCACTCACTGGAAAACCCGCGTATATATAGTCCCTCGAATCTCTAGAACTGTTTTGACTATACCACCTCTGCCTATATTTTATAATCCCAGAACATTCGCGATAAACCATTGTACGCCTTCAAGAACAGTCTTCTTATTACCTGCGAGAGAACCTTTCTAGAAAGGTCGCATTCACAGAGACAGCAGATTTTAAATGCAAATTGACGCTTAGTAAAATTTTTAATTCATTATATATTGTAACTTATGCCAAAAAAAAACATTCTCAACTTTCGCGCCTGTTCTTGAAATACGTAAAAATATGAACAAAATTCGGTATTTTCATGTTTTAGATTGCATGAAATATCCGGGCTAATGGATGAGTTTAATTTTGTCAAGTCTACTTTTCTGAGATATTCATTGACGAAGTGATATGTGATATGCTTTGTGGATTATATGAATTATGCATTTATAATGTTACGAACTCACTGATTCCGAAGCCGGTCCTGTCGCAAACTATGAATGCGACCTTTCTAGAAAGGTTCTTTCGCAGGTAATATCCAGACTGTTCTAGAAATGTACCAGGCCATACAATGGTTTATCGCGAAAGTTCTCGATTTATAAATTATACGCTGAGGTGGTATTTTCAAGAATTTTCTAGAGATTCGAAGGACTATATATACGCGGGTTTTCGAGTGAATCAAGAGTTTTTCAGTATACAGTGAATCGGTAAACAGTTTCAGTATACAGTGAGTGAACAGAAAGTGAATATAAATAGTGTTGAAGATAAATTAGGACAATTATTATACCGATTGTAGATAAATTAATAGACATTAAGTAGTATGTATATAAATTAAGTTTGTTATAGTGTGTAAGTGTTTCTTTAATAAATCAATAGTAATTAGCCATAGTGAGTGTATAATTTTATCCCACGGTAAAAACTGTTTAAATAAATAAGAAAAACATTACAATGATAACAGTGTACCTACCTACTTATAACGGCTTCACCGTAAATTTGATTTCAGCAAAAAAGACTTGCGCTTTGGAATGATTAATCGTTTATTTCAATGTTTTTGTTTTGAAAATTGGTATATACAGGGTGTTTCATTAAGGATTGTCCATATAGTAACTGGAGAAACCTTAGCACGAAATATGATGATTTAGGTCAAAACATTTTAATAAAACATTCTTTCTAACCGATATATATTCTAACATTCTAACCCATAGTTTTGACACCTTCCAATATTTTTTGTTCATGCTTGGCAAAGAGTGAAATAGTTATTGACTCATGTGAATTTACGACTAGAATTAACAAATTTGATTATCAAGGTGGTTAAATTATCAACGACACTTATATGAAATAAGCAATAAAGCAAAATTGGATATTTTAAACATTACCTTTAAATGCAAATAATTCGAAAACTACTCACTCTATCGCATTGAGACAGGAGGATGATATTTACATAGAAAGTTACGATGAATCAAAAACACATGCTGAAACGATTATTACGACAGTGGCGTAGATTGTAGGGGGATAACAAAAAGTATCCATCCCTACCGCACGCCTCTGGCAATCGGGGAAAACTTTCTTTCACCACCTAGTAACCTAACATATGTAGACTGTTTGCCAAGTATTAACAAAAATATTGAAAGGTGTCAAAACTATGGGCTGAAATCATTTGAAATATTCAAAATAAAACCCCACGGTTAGGAAGAATATTTTATTTAAATGTTTTGGCTTGAATCTTCATATATCGTGTTAAGGTTTCTCCAGTTACTATATGGACAATTCTTTATGAAACACTCTGTATAAACGATATAATTATATTTTCATATTACCTACCTATAGCCTAGTCAAAAACTAGAAAAAACTTGAAAATTTAAATCGACTTATTTTTTATTTGAACATTTTTCTGTGCTTTCATTATTTAAACAATTGGAGTGAAAAACAAAAACAAAAATTTTCACTCGACGATTTTCCGGAAAATCACATGCCTAGCATCGTAAAGTTTTTCTCATGTTAATCACAACCCTTTTTGTGGTTTTTTTGGTCAATTACTCAATTTTAGTGAAATACCAAAATATTTGAGAATAAAAATCAAATAACCTTAAATTCAACTGTGAAGCTTTTATTTTACCGTTATACTGATAAACCATTCCTTCATAATAACTGATCCGAAATACCCAAAATATATGAGCGCACTTACCAGTTTCAAAAATAACTGATTCGATAATAATTGTAATATATATATAATGAGGAAGCAAAAATAACACGTAGTACCCTCCACAATGTGGCAACTGCGCTGGAGGGATATATGAGTAATAATTTCTTATGAAATATATAGCGTTGGAGGGAACTACCACTGGATAACATGTTTGAAATATATTGAAATTTTACTGATTAAATTCATTACCCCTCTCTTGAGGTACATATAAAGACTCCTCCCCCAAATATGTATATACAGGCTTTTTTCTATAATTGAAGTATATATACTGGAAGTCGGTCCGTCCGCAGTTTATCGTGGAGGGAAGAATGACGAAGCTATACATATATATATATATATATATATATATATATATCATGCATTAATGCATGATTTAAAATAAATGAGCTTTCAAATGGAAAGCGAAACGTTAAGAAAAATTTCAATTTATCTGTACCTTTAAATATTGAATGTTTATGCATATAAATATAAATTTCGAAACTTCAGTTTTTCTGATTGGAGCAATAAGAGTTAAAACTATTATTGTTTTATATGATTGGTTCCAATGTTACACTTTACCTTATTTATATTAGTGAGACCAATCATATGTCACTATTTCGTTATTGCAGATTGGCCTTTGTTATAAATTGACAGTCGACATGATTTTCATGGAGGATGTGGTGATGAGATGAACACTTTGGTTCGAAATAAAATTAGTAATTAGTAGTAGAGGTAGTAGATTCGTGCTTGTGATCAGTGGTCATAGATAACCTACTTTGTGTTGTGGTGTTGTTGGTGGGTATTTTGGCGCCATTTCCATATAACTATTAACGAGTTTTCAACAATTCCGTTTTATGTGGAGTTCAGTGAAGGGGGATTAGCAGTGGTACCTACTACTTGGGTGACACCAAGAAAAACTGAAGTCTTTTGACCACCGGTTAAAGACTCTAAAAGTTTTAACAAAATAATTCGACAGGAAGAAGAGGTAAGAGAGGATACTTGGAAGCTGTACCCAACCAGAAAGATATTTTTCGAAAGTGGTAAGTGGAGCTTATTTAGTTATGATTTACCTTTTCAATACATGTTATTACTATTGGATATCAATTACTTCTCTGTCTAGATGATTCAGAGAGTTGTGAAAAGAGATTGAAAAAATCGGAGTTCACATCAAATTTGGACTCCTCGGATGATGATATTCCTCAACAAAGCCCAAAAATAAAAAGGAGGGCAAGAACTTTCTCAAGTAGTAGTGACGAAGATTTCTCTCATCATAAAAGACCACTTCCAGTAAAACCTTTACAGGAAATCACGAAAGGTTGGTATATTTTCTGCAGAAGTAAATAATAAGTTACTGTTTTAGCAGTGTCCTCACCGAAGGGAAGGACTGAAACGCCAACAACAAACACTTGCCGGGAAAAAAAATTTATATAGATACCACGGGTTATTTTAACCTAAAATTGTCAGATATTATAGCTCACTGATGAAATATTATTTTAGTGCCTCCACCCAGGACAGAAACACCAACCACAAGAATAGAATCCATAAATAGCAGAAAATCTATTGAAATAAATGCTAAAAGTAACATTAAAATATTAACCACTGTTTTTAATATGAGCATATTCAAATTTTCTATCATACGAGTCTATACTGCAAAATATTTTCAAAGTACAAGAGCAAAATAGGATTATTATTGGTCTATTAGAAAATTATAGAAGTAATAATGTTAATGTTAATGACGTATTAGAAAAGTATTCATTAAATAATGAAGATATTGTGGTAAGTTATCATTCTTTTTTATATAGTTAGCTTGGAAGACAAAGATAGAGATGTATTAAAGAGGTTATAGTAGATGTTCTAGGAGATATTCTTTTTAACACCAGTATACCTACCTATAATTTCATGTTACAATATTTTATAGAAAACCTATTTGGTCAAAATTGGTTGAGAGAATGTAGTTATCAGGACAAACCGAATTTTGAGAAGGATAGTTACAAATAAGTTAGCCATAGAGTATAGTTTTTATTGAAAGAGGAAAAAGAAACATTTTGCATCTTTGAACCTGTTTCGTGTTTTAAAGGGTAAGGAAAATGTTATATACTATGTTCACTTCACTTTATTTTTTTTGCAATATTTACAGAGTATGCTCACACTAGATTAAAAATTAAATTTCAAAATACTCTACCTGTGTACATGGTTATTTCTTTCAACTTCACATGACCACTTTCTAACTACTTTATTGTGTAATGGCATGTCTAGATCAAAGGATAGAAAAAAATCTGTTTTAATGCGACACCCTTTATATTTATAATATTTTTTGATAAACTCATTCTTCCCTGTTAGGGAAATTTGATGTTATCCATTTTTTAGGCATATAATATCTGAGTTATGAGTGATAACATTATTTTTTTACTACCTTTAGTGTTAGATCTAGCCAGGTAATTGTGTACATTAGAGGATGTATATCCAAAAATAATATCGTATACAGGCTCATTGAAAAACATTGTCTTTTCTATACCTACCATGTTACTTGAATAAATTGTATACAACTTCTAACAACAACTTGTAGTTGGGGGAGGGGTCAATAATAACCAATTTCCCTGTATGGTGTTTCATTGGATGAGTTATAATGCAAAATATTGGTATGGATTAATTTTCTTTATTCCTTTAGATGTAGTAATAGAAAATTGTGAAAATGCTTCAGACTTTGAGGTGGAAAAAGCTACTACAGTGTGGTTGAAGCATGCATCTCAGAGGGCACAGAGGGCTCTTAAAAATTAAGATATTATATTTTAATAAATTTTGTAAAATTAGTTTATCAACCAATAAAAATGAGCAAAAAGCAAATGAAAGGAAAACAACCATTGTATAAACAAAAAGTAGGGGAGCGACAACTTTATAGAAGGGTTTCCAAGTATGTGTCTGAGGAATTGAATTACGTTTACAGTAATGTTGAAACTGATAATACTTTGAAACAGTAATTGAGGATACTAATTGTTATTCTAACATTGATACTGAAACTGAATATTTTGATTTAGACAGCAGTCAAAGTTTGCTAAATAACTTGAAAATTCATGAAAGTACATATATTAATGATTTAAATGAAAATTCAAACCGTGTAAATGTGATCAAACCTGTTGATCTCAATTCTATTAACCCAAATAGCTTCTCAAATGAAACCTGTCCAACCAATTCAAATATTTTTGAGAACTTGAAAAGTTGGGCATGTACCGAGAATGTACCACATTCATCTGTAACAAAACTATTACAGATACTAAAACCATATCATTGTAATTTGCCACTAGACTGTCGAACATTGGTTGCAACTCCAAGACAAATAAACACGAAAAAGTT
Organism: Galerucella tenella; assembly: GCA_910591685.1. NCBI lineage: Eukaryota > Metazoa > Arthropoda > Insecta > Coleoptera > Chrysomelidae > Galerucella > Galerucella tenella. The sequence continues at coordinate 5,698 of CAJUYH010008257.1, read as the reverse complement.
GATAAATGGTGAATATGCTCATTAAAACATAGCTTCTACACTCATCAGTGTTTTATCTAAAATCAAGGATTTTCCTATTCCTAACATACTAGAAATATCAGTTAATATAGATGGTTTACCTTTGTTTAAAAGCTCAACATACTCATTTTGGCCTATACTTGGATTAGTAAGAAATCTTTCTGAACCTTTTGTTATAAGAATTTTCTATGGGTCAGTCATGAAAGCCAAATCCTCTTTCTGTATTTCTTGAAGATTTTATAACTGATAAGTTAAATCTAATAAAAAATTGTATGAAGTATAAGGATGTCATTTATGAAGTGAAAATACTTGACTTTATTTGCGATTCTCCAGCTAAAGCTTTTGTTGAATGTATAAAGTCGCATTCCGGTTATTGTTTTTGTGACAAGTGTACAATTTATGGTAAATCGATTAATAGAAGAATGATTTTTAAGAATTGCAATGCTGCTAAAAGAACGGACGAATCTTTTTTGTTACAATTGGATGATGAACACCATGCAGGTGTTTCTCCTCTTTTAAATTTGAATATAGGTCTAGTGTCTACGTTTACAATAGACTACATGCATTTGATATGCCTAGGAGTGATGAAAAAGCTTTTGGTGACTTGGGTGGGAGATGATTTAAAAGTTCGGTTTGCATCTAAGTCCACTGCAAACCCTAATATCATTAAAGTCTTATATTCCTAAAGAAATAAATGGAAAACCTCGAAGCCTTTCTCGTTGGAAAGCATCCGAATTTAGAACTTTCTTATTATATCTAGGACCAAGTATGCTACAGCACATAGATATCGGCATTTATGAGCATTACCTTTTACTGCATGTTGGAATATTTATTCTGTGTTCTCCCTATTTATTCCAAAAATATGGAAATGACTCGGCCAATGATTTATTAGCAACCTTCGTTCCATATTGCAAAACTGTCTATGGATTAGATTTTTTGATATATAATGTTCATGTCTTATCTCATTTAGCTGATGAATCTAAAATGTATGGTACACTTGATTCATTTTCTGCGTTCCCGTTTGAAAACTTCTTGGGAGTAATTAAACGTTTGTTCAGATCCCCGAGAAACCCTTTACAGCAAGCCTGTTGCCGTTTAACTGAATCTAATAAATATATAAAAATACATTTGCCAATGCAACACATAGAGTGTGTATATTAATATTTTTCAGGTGATCATTTCGATTTTGATAATCAGAAGGAATATAAGAAAGTTATATTAAAAGAGGCTATATTCTCGATTAATTCATATTCAGTGTCAGATTCTTATTTTTTCACTAGTAAAAATTTAGTAGCTCAGATTGATAGCATTATACAGAATAATCTGGACATATCGACTGTTTACTACCAATACCTCCTATCTACCACTTCTTCTGAAAATACACAAATGAATAGATAATCTTTGAGACTATGGAATGGAAATAACTCCTATTTCCCAATATTTATAATATTCGCGCCAATTTGTGAATGCCAATACCACCAAACTACGCAGGCAACATATATTGTGGAAGATATACCTCCTATCTAGCAGTTTGTTATTATCCGTGTGCAAGTGTTAATATAGCTGGTAAGTTTTGTTGAAATTATTGTTGTTTTTATGTGCTTTTTGAAGGTTTTTTTGGTTGTAACAGGTATCTAGTTAATATAAGTCCTAAGACTAGCGTTGTTTTTGTATGAAAAGCTTATTTTACTTATAAAAACTTGCAAATCAAATCACTCTGTAGATTGCAGTTTTTTCCTTTCCTGGGTTTTGCATATTACCAGTAGAAAGGAGCTTTTGAATTTACCTAACTAAACGCTTTATGAAAATATTAAAAGTAATAATAATATTAGAAATAAATAATAATAATAAATTATCTTAAATAGTAACAATGTACAGTGTGTCATTTTTTTCTTGTCTTAGTGACTCAGTTTGAGAATAGTATAATGTTATAATTTTTTTTATACACCTGAAGTTAACCCCGATAGTGTTGTTGCAGAAAATACAAATACTCAAGAAACTAGCAATGATGTCGATGCCAATGATATACCTTTCTTGATTAGGGACAACTATTTTGATAGTTGTGACTTCAATGAAGACATGGAAAGGACGCAAAACAACGATGACTATGATTTACAAGACGACCCCAATTATTTACCTAGTGCGATAACAGCTGACAACGAATCCGACACTGATAGTGATGATTCTGATGGTGACCTATTAAACATTAAACAGCATTCTCAAAGTAACAACGTTGAAGAGATAGTAGAATATGGAAACATGAACGAGGGGAGAAAGAGAAAACATAGAGCAGAGAAGAATGAATGGAAGAAAAATCGGAATAAGAAACTGAGAATGGAAAAGCAGGAATATTTAGGATACACAAAATCAAATGGACAAAAAATGAAGCAAAACCAAATTAGGCCGACCAGACTACTAAAACCCACTTGTACTTCTTCGGTTTGTAGAAAATCCAAAAAAAGAATGTGTGAAAAGTTCACGGAAGAGTAAAACGTAAACGTAAAACAACAGCAGGTAGCTCTCGCAGAAGCGAAACCTTAAATTATACTTTAACTTGTAATAATCAGAAATATCCAGTCTGCCGAAAAATGTTTCTCAATACGCTTGGACTTGATTCCTTCACTGTACAAAGTTGGACAAGAGAAAGCGAACATGCAATGCATCCGCATAAAGAAGCTGAAAATTCAAGCCGCGTGAAAAACAATCCATTTCAAGAAGACATAAATTTCTTGAAAGATTTTTTAAAATGTTTACCGAAGTTACCTTCTCATTACAATAGGGCTAATTCTTCTAAACTGTATTTGGAGCCAGTTTTTAAATCCTTGAAACAAATTTATGACTTAAACACTGACGAGTGTAAGACGGCAGGCAAAAGAAATCTTTCGAATAAGACATTTTGCAGTCAGTTTAACGACAGCAATTTAGCACTTTATCAGCCCATGAAAGATCAATGCGATATTTGCGTGAGTCATTTAGTTGGAAATGTTAGTGACGATAAATACTCAAAGCATATTAAGAAAAAGAAAGAGCACGAGCCGAAAAAGAAAGCGATAAAAGTTTAGGCCAAGAAGAAAATTGCATTGCTCTTACTATGGACCTCCAAGCAGTCAAAGTTTGTCCAGTCGTACAAGCTAGCAGTGTTTTCTTAAGACAAAGTTATGTTGTCATAATTTTACTGTTTACAATGTTGCTAGCCATCACAGTACATGCTATTGGTACACAGAATATGATTGTGACTTCGTAGCTTCCGCATTCACATCATGCATAATAGATTATTTAGAAAGTCACTGCACTGCTAAAAATTTACCGATTATTATCTATTCGGACGGCTGCACCTACCAAAACCGAAATAATATTTTGGCTAATGCATTACTTACTTATACCCTGTGACTCAGAAATTTCTGGAACGGGGTCGCACTCAAATGAAGTGTGACTCTGTTCATAGTTGCATTGAGCGGGAATTGAAAAATCGAAACATTAACTTGCCAAGCGACTATATTTCAGCAAGCAAAGAATCCAGAACCAAACCATTCCCATAGGAAGTAATCAAACTAAGTTATGACTCTTTTAAAGACTACACAAAAAATTCTTTGAGGTATACAAGTATACGACCAGGTAGGAGGCCCAACGATCCTACAGTCACGTATATTCGTGCCCTTCGGTACAATTAACAAGGTGGAATAGACTACAAATTATTGTGTGACGACGAATGGAAAGAGATTCCCTTGAGAACCAGAAAAATACCCGAAGTGATCCTAGATTATCCCTCACTTAATAAATCAAAAATACCTATAAAAAATCAAAATTTAAACATTCACAGTAACTTAAAAAAGTTTTGCCAGATGATTGTCATAATTTTTACACTTTGCCATGTAATAAAAATGACTAATAAAAATGTAACTTTTCTAAACATTTGTTCAATTTAACCCAGTAAATTAATAACTTTTGTACTACTCGAAATACTCCTATCTGTTACAAAAGCCAAAAACCAACACCTCCTATCTTTTAATAACGTATAGAAATAGCCTCCCATCTGACATAAAAGTTATACCAATACCTCCTATCTTAAAAAAACATGTAAAAATTAAGCTTTCTTATAAAAAATTCATAAAAACAGTTCTAAAAAGAGTACATTAAATCCTCAATATTAATGTTGTATTAATATTCACTTGGAAACCTTTTAAACATTTTTATAGAACGTTTTTTGTCCCTCCTGTAAAATTCTGGTTTTTGCATATAGGAGATATTGGTAGTAAACAGTCGATATACTTCGAGACTTATAATTCAGTTTATGATTTTCCCTATGATTCAAGAAATTTGAATATCTATATTTTAAAAAAACCTTTCACCAATAAAAGCGATTGTTTTACATAATTTCCTTCAATTATTTCATTCTTTTAGGTATGGAAAAAGTTGATAATATATTTGCTTTAGTTCATGCTGAAATGAAATATACTCAAAATTTGGAAGTATACGTAGCTACACAGCCATTAGGTCCGTACTCTTTACCAAACGACACGAAAAGCATTGTCGTGAGAATGATACTTCCTATATCAGGTACTGGAAGGAACGTCACGTGTGACAACTGGTTTACTAGTCGCAAGTCTAATTTCTGATCATCCACTCACTGTGTTAGGAACGATGAAAAAGAATAAAGCAGAATTACCACCAGAATTTATACAGACAAAACAGCGACCTGTGTATTCATCTATGTTCGCCTTTCAGAAGAATATGACTCTGGTTTCCTATATTCCCAAAAAATACAAAAATGTTTTGCTGGTTTCCAGTTTGCATTTCACATACGACATTGATGAAAACACTGGAGAAAAATGCAAGCCTGCAATTATAGGGATTAAAAAGAAAACGGGAAGTACAGTTCAAAGAAAAAAGAATTAAAAAAAATATAAACATACATTAGCCCACCACGAGCCCGACGCGGACTATGGCGCTATTGAGGAACCTTCAAGTGCAGAGGAATTAGAACGAAGAAAGATGAAGCTACAAAAAATGTTGAGGAAAACAGATGAAGAAATACTTGACCTGGAAAAAGATATTCGAGGTCAAGGCAATAATCACAGATGGCTAGAAGAAAGAAGTTGCCGATTAACTGCTTCCAACTTTGGTTTAATATGTAAGCGGAGAAAAGCTAATCCAAATCTACTGGCAAAAGTGCTTCACAGTAACCCTTTTACAGGCAATGAAAGTACCAGATACGGCTTAGACTTTGAACCTCGGCAATTAACACTTTTCAAGAAGTTACTGGCCTAAAAGTCAATAGCTGTGGTTTATTTGTAGGGCATGATAAAGAGTATTTTTTTGAATGTCCAGCAGTATTGAAGAAAATTAGCGTGGAGGATGGAATAAATAGTGGAAAAATAAAATATCTGCAAATAGATGATAGCGGTAAAATTACCCTTAAACAAAACCACAATTACTATTATCAGATTCAGGGCCAACTACATTTATCTAAAAGAAAATATTGTTATTTTATGGTGTGGAGTCCAGTAAATTTCTATAAAGAGAAAATTGAAAAGCTAGATCGGTTTTGGGATACTAACATGAGGGAACATTTATATATAACAGAAATTATAAAACATCCTATCTAACAATATATTTTATTCTCGACTGTTGTATAATGTACCCATTATACGTCTGTTTGCTCGACCTTAAGAATACTCAT
>CAJUYH010008256.1:0-15799 GCA_910591685.1 Galerucella tenella | reverse complement strand
AAAATGAACATTGGCGGGACATAATTTCCTATGGCACTCACAGCAATGGTAACTGTCACAAGAGTTCCACGCTCATCAGATGTAAGTGCACCTACTTGCCGAATTACTTCTTTGGCCACTACCTTATTGGGTTTCTGGACAGTTGTAACACCCTTCTCGTCAATATTGTAGATATCTTTCGCTGCAAACTTTTCACGATCCATTACTCTACTCAGATTGTCATAGAAGGCCTCTACATTCGTTCTGTTGAAGCTTGTAGCCATCGAAAGACTTGTAGCTAGGGCTCACCCAATTGATAAATTCTCATGTCTTTTCATGAAGCCGGAAAACCAATCCTGTCCCACAATCTTGTTAGTAGCCCAAGATATAGGCGCTTTTAGATGGTACTTCTCAGCCAGTTCATAGGCTAATCTTCGTATTTCTTTCGGAGAGAGACCGAAGTGAATCTCTGCTGCTTTCATGATGTATTTTGACATTTCAACCTCTTGGTTTGCAGAAAAAACTCTTGTGTGAGAGTTGTACCCCATGGAAATAGTTTGATCGGCATTTTCTGCTTCTGCTTCTCTCTTTTTTTTTAATGGCATCAATGAGACATGACATAGGCCAAATTCCTTAGCAGCTCTCCGCAAAGACTGACCACCAAGAACTTGTTCGTAAACTCGTTCATAGGTAGAAATACTCTTAAAATTTCGCTCAGTCTTTTGAATTCTGGTCCGTGGCATCTAAAATAAGGAAAAACATACATGAATATCATTCACAGAATTTGAACGGGGTCAATTGTAACGTTACAATCGACCCCGACGAGAATGGTACAATTGACCCCTATGCGTGATCAGAACTTCAAGAGCAAAAAAGAAAAATTTGTAAAGCAAAGTCGACGTGCAAAACAATCTCAAGATGATCTAAAAGAGCGCCCAGACCACTCAAAGTATGAATAAAATTAATGATATACATAGGGAAATAATTATCGAATATCTACGTAGAAAATAAAAACTTACGTTGTCTATATGAAAACATAACACTCGTCATAGTAGCCGTCTATCTCCTTCGATTGATCGAGCTGTACTAATAGCGTGACGGGAGTAGAGCTGTATCAAACCGTATGTATTCGGTACTGAGTAACGGGTGCGCCATCTAGTACCGAGTAACGAAACGTTACTCACGAAAGCATTTCGTTACTCGCATTTTTCGTATTATGGGTACCGAAACTGTTCAGTTCACGCAAGTACCGTAGATGCGTGTATTGATGTGTATATTGGGTATTGATGTTTGTTTACATTTGGAAATTCGTCGTCCAAGTTTTGTGCTTGTAGACAAAGTTCGAGCGTTCACGTTTTGAGTTGAGTCGAGTTTGTGTGTAAATTGTAAATCGAGGCAAGGTAAGAAAGTATTTCTTTTTAAATAGAAATAATGTAAGTTTTTAGCATCGCGTATTTTCCCGTTTTTATATGCTTATTTTAAAAGAGATATTTTATATGATAAAATCACTGTGATGAGAGTTGATTGTTTTTAAAAGCAATCGCCCGCAATGCGAGTGACGTGGGTTCGATTGAACCTGAGGCAATCGACTTTGTTTTAGTGTAAAAAGAATATTATAGGTACTTATCTATGTGCATTGTGAATGTTCAACATTTAAAGGCACATTCACAAAATCTGTTAATTGTATAGGTAGTAGGTACCTACTGTTAATTATTTGTTTGTATTCGATTTATTATTATCTACATTTATTTATTTTTATTTTATAGTTCAATTTACATGCTACAATGGATAAGAAAAGAAGTCAACTATGGAATTTCTTTACGCAGAGTAAAGACGATAAGGCAAAATGTGATCTTTGTAATTCGTTGAATTCAGTGAAAGGCGGCTCTACTACAAATTTGAAAAAGCATCTCATGAAAAAGCACAGATCAACCTATGAAACCATCATTCCATGCTCCGTGTCAGATGCAGCGGTTCTGGAAGCTCCTACACCATCAACTTCAGCAAGTACAGAATCTACTAATATTGTAATTAAAACAAATGAAACCAATTCGCAGCAAACTAAGTTAAGTGCCTATATTAAACGTCCAGTAGGTGTAGTAAGAGAAAAAAAAATAAATGATTTAATTTTTAAAATGATAATTAAAGACCTTCAGCCTTTTTCTGTAGTTGAAGACGAGGGCTTTCAAGATCTCATTAATTATTTAGAACCAGGCTACAAAATACCTTCAAGGTACATATTAAGCAACACGTTACTAGATGCTCAATATTCAGACATCCAAAACAAATTAAAAGGAGAGTTAGAGAGTGCTAAATATATTTCGATCACCACCGATGGCTGGACTTCAAGAGCAACAACGTCTTACCAAGCTGTAACAGCCCATTATTTATTAAATTGGGAGTTGAAGTCGGCTCACACTCACACTCTCAACTTAGTCGTGCGTGCAGGACTCCAGGACTGTGGACTCGGGGAGCTGATAAAAAAAATAAAAACCATTGTTGAACATTTCCACAAGAGTCCAATAGCGACAAAAAAACTAATCGCAATGCAGGAGCAGTTAAAGCCTAATCAGAAACCATTAAAACTAAAAATGGACGTAGTGACCAGATGAAACAGTACCCTGGACATGATTGAGAGGATTTATTTACTTCAAGAACCATTGGAAGCCTCTCTTGGAATCCTACACAATCCGGTACAGAATCTTTCGGAAGGCGAATGGCAGACACTGCCAGAAATAATAAAAATTCTGAAGCCATACAAGCAACTCACTGAGGAAATGTCTTCCGAAAAAAAAGTGACTGTTTCAACGGTTCTAGCTTCGACAGAAAGTATAATTAAACTTTTTTACAATTTAGATACAAATATTAATACAGATATAGGAAAGAAACTATCAAATAAAATAATAACGGAATTTAAGAGTAGATTCAAAAATTGTTACAGGCACCCAGTGTTATCTAAAGCAGCACTGTTAGACCCACGTTTCAAGAAACTAGCATTTAGGTTTGATGCATCAAGTTATGAGTCTGCCAAAGATGCCTTAAAAACTGAGCTGCAAAACGAGTTTAATGTTCATAAGCAGTCAATAGAACTCAGTGAGCACGAATCGACCTTAGCTATATCTACTGGTGACACCGACGCTGATAACGACTCAATTTGGAAAGATTTTGATGTTTTGGCAACGTCAGCGTCTACTTCGCACTCTACAGTTAGCAGCAGCATAATTACCATGAGGCAATATCTAGAAGAACGCATTATTCCTCGGAATGAGTGTCCTTTGCAATGGTGGCAGGCGCGGGCAATTCTATACCCCGACCTCTCAAACTTGGCTGAGAAATATTTATCAGTAATGGCTACGTCGGTACCGTCTGAAAGGACTTTTTCCAAATCAGGCCAAATATTAAGTGAAAGGCGCAGCTCTATTCAACCAAAAAGAATGGAAAAGATTTTATTTTTAAATATGAACCAGAGATTCTTGCAATAAAATATTTTTATTTAATATGTTAAATGCTAACGCTTGGCCATAACAATTACGGTATTCTAGGGTTAAATTTCATTTTAAGGAAAGTATTTTTTTTTTGTTTAAAATGTGTTTTTATTTTATTAATATGTTTAATTTCAGTCTAAGAACAAAAGGTTTTTGTTGTTTAAATTTTGTTTAAAACATGTTTTATTTTATTTTTTATTTTTTATGTTTAATTTTATTCTAAGCAAACAATTTCTATGCTGATTTATCGTTAAAGTGTTATTTCAAATTTTATTGTTAATAAATAATTTTTGACACCGATTCGTTGCTTTTACGTGTACTGTACGCATACGAATTGATTCGCTGCTCATATGATATGATATGCGGCATCAGAAGTAACGAGTAACGTAACTATACGATAGTAACGAGTATTCCTTGTTATAGTAACGAATACATACGGGTACGCTTTTTTTCGTTACTTTTACAACTCTAGACGGGAGGGACTAGATGCACCACCCGTTGAAGCGACGTTCACACAATTGCGGCGGTTTAGGTACTATTAACGATGTTTCAATTGACCCCTGTTACAATTGCCCCGGGTCTACTATTTATTACCAGACATTCCTATCAATTTTTATTTAAATTCTTTCAAAAATCAATTTAAAATATTTTTCCACTTTACTGTGTAGTTTAACCGTGGAATGCATAATTTCTCATTTTTAACTAAAAGCTAACAAAAACATCAAGTTACATTATAACATCGCCCGAAAAATTGTAACGAAGTTAATTTCCGACAATAATTATACTTTGGCAAGTTCATCTGAAACCGTGAAAGGAATGCAGTCGAAAACATTCGACATTGCCACGTTTAACTATGAAAAAGTTGAAGTACTGATTATGTAGTGATAATAATTATAAATGGGTCTTTTTATTATTAACAATATTAAAAATATGATTGAACGTTAATTTTATAATGTGCTTGTTTCCTTGGATTTATTCTATTAACATTATATTCCAATTCATGAATATTAAAAGAGAACACTTTTCCAAATTTGTTATGGGCTTCTTAAAGCTCTGGCAACGTTGTACGAAAACCATGATGACCACACCCTCCGATTACATAATTGGTGATTTTTATCGATCAGCTCAGTTACCTTTGTAATTTCAGTTTTACTTGGTAAAATAGGTACCGTGCGGCGCCATTTGTACGTTTGACAGATATACGCCATGTTTTTCCCCGCCTCTTACCGCTGCCGCGTAGCTCCAGATAAACTTGCCAAACTATAGCATTTAACGCTCCGTTCGCCGAATTATTTGAGAATTTCCAGTCCGTTTGTTTTAAAATAAAAGGTGGTCTTTTCAATAATTGTTGGGCGAAAGTTTATTCAATACAATTGATATTTCATTTTTACAACAAGCATTATACTAATTTAGTAGTGTCATTGTATACCAATGATATAACGAAAGCTCGTACAGTTGAGTCTAAATAATATTCCTTCCGTATTCATTCCCGTTTCGGTTGAAATATTAAAGTTTTCCAGGCTTTCCGCCAGGGATCGTTGGTGTTTCGACTCGAGAACGTGAAGCTTGCTGAATCAAAATATTATGGTTTTCCATGCGTCCTGTCGTGGTTCATTGGTATTTTCATTCTCGGATCGAACCCTTCCGTACTTCCTTTTCCGATCCCTTGAGACATTTTAATCAAATATTCCCGTTCAGTTTACATACCGGATGCATCGCAAGTGATTGTATACTTTGCTAGCATCAACCTAGAATCCGTTTTTTTCTGCTTTCAATTATTAACCTGCTTATTGAAAAGACTTCTTAAAAAAACTCAGCTAGTTTTTGCGGCTTTTCTTTTCATATAAAGACATTGCTTATGCTTATAAACCTCTCTTGCATATGTCCTGCCCGCTTCGTCCCTAATAAACGCATGGTGATTGTATAATTAGTAAATAGTTTGCTTATATTGCTGTTTTTTTTGTAAATACCAGGGTATTGTTGCCTGCTGAGCAGGGTAGTTTTTTTTGTTGTTTTCTTTTTATGAAACGATTTGGTAAGCTACCGACCCTGTAAATATTTGTGAAGGTAATAGATTGTAATTTAACCGGACCTTTGTGTTTTACTGACCTACTATAGATTAGAAAACTCCTATGGTAAAGTAGTTGCTTAGAAGCACGAATTTAGCTTTTCAGTAGGGTGGACCAGGAGACTAACCTTTCTTTTAGGACCAGCGCGGACTTCTGGAGATAAACCTGCCGAATCAAATATAACTAGATCCCTGGAACTGACCGTACCTCCATCTGAGGTTACCTGGAACTCTTGACGTTTGAAGTCAAGGGGCCGTGGAGTTAACCACGCTAAAAATCTGGCGCCCGAGCATTGAATAAAGATTTTGCATCGAGGGTGTCGAAAGTGACGTGCTCAGTCGGTAAAAACCGAGCTTGGGAGAGAAAGAAGATCGATACAAAATATTTAAAAAATCATTTTTTGGCTTTAACATGCCTTTACAGTTACAAATGAATCCCAATCAATGTGAAAATTTTTGAAACAATTATCATTTTTATTCAGACAAAGTGAAACACCACACTTTTCACATTTAGTGTGGGTGAATCCTTTGCAGTTAGGGTATTTACATCTCATTTTCTTTTCTTCTACATGAAGCCAATGAACATACTGATCCCTTCTGACGTCCTTAGGAGGTACATGTTTGAATGGATCTCTTTTTTTCTTAGTTTGTATGGCTGTTCCAGATTGCTTGATATCCCTCTCTTAACAGCAATAGTTTGCATTTTGCAAAGACATTCAGCAATATAAGCTTGAAACTCTGCTTGGCCCATAGTTTTATATTGCTCTGCTTCTTTGTAAAAATTTACTCTTTCATACAGCAACCATGAGTTTACAATAGTTACATCTAAAAGATGGTAGAAAAGTCGAATATACCATTTTCTTCTTTTTAATAATATTTTGTATTTGCCAAGATGACTGTCCATGAGGTCAACTCCGCCCATATGTCTATTATATTCTGAAATCACAAATGGGCAATCTATCTCAATCATTTGTTTGCGTTTTCGGTCGAAACGTTTTGCCTTGCAAATGGGATTTCTTCCAGCATATGTAGATAAGATCGATAAGTGTCAGTAAAAAAGTAACCTACCCGAAGCTTCCATGTACCATTGATTTTAACAACCATAATGACAAAAGCTTCTTTTGCCAATGAATTGGAGTCATCACAGAATTGAGTACCAAAGTCAACATATCCAAAATAATTATTCCCATCCCTCTCTAAATGTTTACGTATAGAAATTTCGTCCACCATTTATGAACATAAAATTTCTTTTTTTTTTCAGAGTTTTGAACATGCATTTTTAAAGTGTCCAATGATTTTTCAGAAAACCCAGGTTCTGCATCGATGTTTTTGTACCACTTACTGATAGTGCTACGGTGTGGAAGACATATTTGAAATGCTTCACGCACGTAGTCATATGCTTTGGGCGAAGAGAAATTTAACGTTACTGCAAATTTTCTCAATTCTGCACTGTACTTCCCCTTTTTTCCCACTTTACACTGCAGCAATTCAATATTTATTTTCAGATTCTAACTCGCGAATAGTCTGCTTCAATGAAGTAATTTCCTTTTTGGAACTCTTCAAAGATTGCCCCAAAACTCTAATTTTTTGTGACTTCCTTCTGCTTTTTGTTTTCTTTAAAAACAATTTTCGTCGTAGATTCTCTTTCCTAGGTGTATAGACTTCCTTTGTGGCACTATTGGAAGCTTTGTTTGGAGAAGTTACATGTCTAATAGTAGAAGGTTGGGTATTTGAACTTGTAGAGGGTTGTGGTTCTGAAAAATGCAGTCTCGCGAGTGGTCTTTTCCGAGATTCCTAAAATAAACAAAAACTAAGTCTACTATACAAGCTCAAAAAGCCATAACATGGCATTGGAGATTTTCAATTAATTGGAATTAATACAAACCTTTTTTGATGGTAATAGATATGTGGATAGCTCAGCAAATATTGTGGGTATTGCTTCACCTAGTAATTTCACGTTACTTTCGGTTCTATAAAAAGCATTTTCCTTGAAATGCTTAGAACAAGTCGAGAACTTTCAGTAGGTGTCCAGTTGGCTATTTTCATGTTGTTCATCCACAAACTACGTATTTTGTTTTCTTTTGGAAATCTGAAAAAATAAATAGAATTACAAATTTTAGTGTCACTGGATGGAAAACTTTAGTATGCAACAAAAAAATGTATTATATCCCTAAATGATTAATAAATATAACAAAAACACACATTCATTTTACAGCAACATACAGTTAATATTAATATGAAAATAATGAAAATAATTTACATCAGTAACATAAAGCACGCACGACCATGGTAGGTCGCCTGTAAATAGTGAATATTTCCCTGAAGATATGGAAGATTATGTATAAAAATTATCAAATAATGCGTGTGCATTGAGACTTCATATAAATTATAATCAAACAAACAAACTATGTGAATGTTAGCTTTCCCTAAAGCCGGGTCCAGACTATGTAACCAAATATGTTAAATAACAAATTATACAACAAATTTGTTGTTTAACTTTGTTTTATAACTTGTTATAAAATAGCAGAGACATCCAGACTATGTAACAAAACAAAATTAAACAAAACTAGTGCGCATTTTATCATTGGAGACAGTAGTATTTAAAATGACCTCAAACGTAGAAGATGTAATTTTGGCAGCAGCAGCTTGCGTGATTTTATGTAGGCGACGAGTGAAGTCTAAACGAAGATTTTGGGTACGACCATCGTTAAGAGCTCGAAGAACATATCGCACGTTGAAAACAAAAGTGACACTATGGCAAATTTACAATTTTACAGCAGAGCGGTTTTAATTTTAGGGATAATTTCAAAAAGTTAATATAATTTGTATGGGAGTTTTTTCGTTAATATTAATCATGATTTGCAATGTTTTCTATTGCTAAATATTGCACCTGATATAATCTTCTAAAATATTATGTCAGAACCTAAGCTAAAACTGGTTTTTGATTTTAGTGTCATTTTTGTTTTAAAAGATTTGGAAAATATTTGCTAATAGTGACATGTTTTGCTAGGCACTATTATTAGTTTTGGAGTACATTGTGAAATAAAAGATAATAAAAATTAACGTTTTTTGTGGTTTTTATTAGAAATGTGGATATAAAAATATTAACAAAACTTACTATTAAATTCTGCACAGAAACAGTTAAAAAAATATGAACAAAACTTACATAGGTACTACTAAATTCTAAACAGGAGGTTAAACAAACAAAAAACCAAAATTCCAAAAATTATTTTCAAGGCGGTAAATTACAAAGCTTAATCATCTTATTCTTTCAAAATATTATTATAATAGGAATGGTAGAACTGAGGAATGAGATTGGCGTTAATAAGGCTTTGTATATCATTTTTCTTACGTTCTGATATTTTAATTTTTTTTTATATAAAGATTTTAAATTTTGCTGATCACAAATACGCTGAAAATTTCTTTGCAGAGCTATTTCTTTATAGTTGTTATCAAAATAAGATGTTTTGTAAAATATTTGGATATCATTATAAGCAGTTTTTTCAATTCTTATTACTTTAATATCTGATAATTTTACTACCTCTCCATTAACATTCTTCTTCAATGAAACGCTTGCTAAATTTTTGATATCAGTAAAATCAGCATAAGATAGTTCATTAACGTTGAAAGGATTGCCACGTTTTTTTGAATTTCTTATAGCAGTTACATATTGCGCCGGGACGTAAATAGGACCAGACCGTTTTGTTTTCCTAATTTCTTTCTCAATTATGGAATGAGCAGCATCCCCTTCATTTTGGGTGTGCCCCCTAATTAAAAATTTGTGGGTTATCGATTTGAATTTAAGATTTTTAACGGCGTAAATATACATTCCAATAATGAATTGGTTTTTTTGCTGACCACAACAATTATCAGAATAGAAAACACAATCCATATCCAAGTTGCTTACTGCCGACTTTTTCTGAAGAAAACGTAAAACGCACGTGCCAATCTCATTCGCTCCACGCTGACCGTCAGACTCGTCCCAAAAATAACATTCCGTTTGATCTACACCTAGTTCGCATATCGTAAAGTTTAAACAGTTAATTTTAGATTTGTAGTAGAAGATAGATGCTTCGCCATTAGGTATAGTCATTACAGCCTGCAAGTCATAGCAAGCTACAACAAACTCTTCGGAAATTAACTCTTTGTCTCTTAGCTTTTCTTCTCTACTTTTTTCTTTTTCTTGTAAATGTCGGTTGTATTCTTCTTCTAGCTCCTTCTTTTTTTCTTCTTCTGCCACTTTATATGCGGTGCATTGATCGCATTGATCTTTTTTCGGTATAAAGAAACTAATATTAAAATTATAATTAAAAATTTTACTATAGGTATGTAACTTAACGAACTGTAAATTGTTTTCATTACAATTCTTTTTGTAATCATTGTATAAATCTATTAAATTTTTTCCACCATCAATGTATTCCCTAGACGTTTGTTTTCTTAAATAATGGCTCTCTATTCGAGGAATACTATTGATGTGATCTTTTACGCCATCTATCAGCGTATCAGATATTTTTTTATGTTTTTTGTGCTTCCCTCTTTCTTCTCCAACTAAGATTACCCTGCTGTCCATTTTACTAATCACTGTCCTTATAGGTCTATCAGTTATTCCTAGGGTATTTTTAAAAAATATCTTACAGACCTTAACTTTGGCATTATCCAAATCAAAAGTAAAGGAATGTTTAGATTTTTGTTTGAATTTATTTTCTTGTACTGGTATTTAGGAATAATTTCTGTCATACTTCGTGCAATAAACTCTCTTTGGCGCTCAAGCGATCCCATTCCTCAATACCCTTCAAACAGCAGTTGTCGAGCTGCTTGTGGTATTTTGTCCCTGCATTTTAATCGGCAATGATCTCCACAGGATGGTCCCATTTTACGAGCTTCAATAATTCGTTTTGATTTTGAGACCGATACGTATTCTTGCCCTAAATTTCTGAGATTCTTAGCGATAATAGGACGCCTTGTGTTTGCAGATCTTTTTCGAGATCTGGGTATCTGCCGAACTTCATCAGTAGCGCTTTCAGCTGGAAGATCTAGGTTTTGCTGTAAATTTTCAGAAGCTGTTAACGAGCTTGAACTAAATATTCTTCGTCGAGCTTTTTTAGTGGGAGGCTGATATGTTCTATCACATTCAGAACCTGACGAAAATGGTTCAGGTTCACTTTCTTCATCTTGATCATTCTCAGCATCTGAAAACAATAATATAGGTATAGCTAAACAGTTAAATTTAATTTAAAAAGGTTGAGCTTGTTAAAAAAATTGTTTTTTTTTAAACAAGCTCAACCTTTTTTATTGGAAGTGTCCAAAAAAACCTGGCAAAATTAAAAATATGAATAAACGATGGCAAAGTTCAATTGGCCGGATACGAAATGCCTCCCGAAAAAGGGTTTCTTACCTGTCGCTAAAAGGGTCACATACGAATTGCCTCCTAAGCTCTAAATAAATTACCAGCTTCTAATCTTTGTACGAAGGTGAGACGTTGCCAAACTTTCGTCCTTTTATAGAATTTCGTTAATAACTCAATATTAACCATTATTTTTTGGTTTTAATATTTTGATTATTTTGATCAAAAACATAAAGACATGATAAGTATTTTATACATTTATTAAAACAAATCATCAGCAGAAACTTACAAAATTACATAATATTATCATCGCAGAAAATTTAAAAACACCAATTTTTAAGAAAATTACGACTCAAACAATAAAATTCAGTCTGCAGACTGAACTATTCAATTTTATATACAAATCATCAGAAGAAATTTACAAACTTACAAATTATTTTTCCTAAATTTGTATGACACTAGTTTCACAAATTCTAATTTATTTATTGTACCTTCTCTTAATTGTAATATTTTTTCATTTACAAAATTGATTTTTGCTGTACTTTCCTCAACAATTCTTTTTGGTACCGAGACAGAATTTATTTTAATATAGGTATTTATTTGAAATTGTAAAATAATCTCAATAAAATTATTTATATTTGGATGAGGGCAGTAGAAAGACGAGTTATACTTGGAATGGAAACTTTCACATGGGTTTGTGGTTCTTTCTAAAGATGAAGAGTGCTCAGCCCAGAGATGTGGCGGAAATTTCGAATTTTCCGATATATAATTATCCACAAGATAATCACAAAACTGAGTGACCCTTTCATCGACTGGTTTAATTTCGGACAAATCTATTGCAAAAAAATCGCCAACTTCTTCAGGATCTAAGAATGATAGGCCAAAAATATATGACAGAAAATGGGTAATTTCACTTGAGTCAGCACCTTTTTTCTGGTATTCTGGAGCTAAGCCCAGTGCTTGAAGCTTTCTATACCAAGCCTGACCCAAATGAAAACGACATCCACGAAGATCTGCTTCAGGGAATGCCTTACGGATACCATTATGTATAGAAATTTCAAAGTCTGAAGTTATTACTTTAGGGGATACAGGGCAATTGAGTTTAATACATTCTTCTATGATATATTTAAACACGAGATAATAAGAAGATGACTTTTTATCTTCAAGTAAACAGAAGACGAGAGGAATATAATGTCCATTTTTTAAGCCATGTATAGTGAACAATTGGGTGAAAAAGCGAGGACAGTACTCAAAAGTTCCGTCGACATACCAATTGGAAACAGTCGAAAGAAAAGAAAGATTTGAAGAACAGGATAATATAACAATGTGATTATCTTTGTCATTTTTAATTATAAAATTTTCGTTCCTATTTGTAATAATCGAAGTTGAATCGATAGCAATATGAAATTCAGATATACTTTTAGGAAGTTTAATTAAAGAATTAGTTGTTCTAGCGTAATATAAATTCTGTCTCACCATATAGATATCGTTGGTAGTAAATGTCTCTATATTCGTCTTCTTAAGTTCTTTACATATGAGCTTCATTGGTTTTTCGTTGATATCTTCCACGGCTGCTCTTTTTATCGAATTGCTTACGGCTTTCCTATTGGACACTTCGGCAGACAACTTCTCGTGATTGTGATCTAATATCGACTCAATTATCGAATTGTCACATCCCTGCGTTTTCACAAATGCTTTGCAGGTTTTCTTAGTACATGTCCATCGCTTTACCGTATCTTTGGCCAACATTTTTTGAAAACCGAATGTGAAACCATCAATTGATATTAAAGGTTTGCCCTTTTGACTCGAACACATCGTTGATTCCATTATTTCGAATATTATAACTTAATCCACTTAAACACAATTTGAACTTAAAATTGACAAACTGATACAAGCTTTAAATCGACAAAACTGAGACAAGAACTAATAAACTTGAAGTATTTATACAAAAATTAAGTGATCACATAATTATAGAAAGAATATTTATTATAAACAACTAATTACCAGATTTAGTAGGTGCAAACTACCCTATTCATGGAATAGATTAGAGATTAGAATCGTGTTAGATCAAAACAATTAGAATACTTAGTGTAGGTACATCGGCTTTATTTTTAATGGTAAACAATTTTATTTTCTAAACAAAAATGTACACTGATTAAGTAATCACATCATTATAGAAAGGATATTTATTATAAACAACTAAGTGTACTTCGGCTTTGTTTTTAATTGTAAACAATTTTATTTTCTAAACAAAAATGTCGTACTCTGAAATATTTTGTTAACAGATTTTATGTACAGTGCATAAGAATTAGAAAAATAAAAATAGATATATATTTACCTATTCAAATTATAATTTGGCAACATTGTGTCATTATACAAAGATTAAGCACACAAAATATTACCATAAATGATTAAGGACCCGGAGGCATTTCGATTGTACCCGGGAGGCATTTCATCTATGAAAATAGGTACCTGAAAAAACGGGAGGCATTTCGATAACACCGGTTCAATTAATAAAGGGCAACTAAAATATTATTAACTAACCATTTAATGGACCTGCAGACGAAGAACTAGGACCTGAAGTTGATGAGGAGGAACTAGATGATGAACTTGAGCTGGAGTTTGAAGAGATTGATTGTCGGCGGGTGTTTTCTTCTTTGCTGTCCAAAGAGTTGAACATTTCAACGCTTTCAATATTCGAACAAATGGCTACTTCTTGAAAAGGTGTTAATGGCTCTTCGCTTTCAATACATTCATTGGCCGCAGGAGCTGGTGTTCTACTTATGTTTGTTATTTTGGTCTCTTCCTCAGATGTGCTAGAATTTTCTTTGTTTTCAATGTTTAGCGTCATCGCCAATATTTTGTGGCCTCTGTTCATACTGTCAGTCTATAAAATTTAATTATTTTATATAATATTTTATAATAATATTGAATCAGAAAAAAAATATGACGAAATTACAATTTACTTTTAATATTACGAACGTTTTGATGGCGTGTTATAATGTCTCAAAAAACAGTTTAGCTCAGGTCATGAATTTCAATAACGACACACAACAAAATATGACATCTTTAAAATGTAATTTTTTTAATTTTGTTAGTTATTATTTAATACAAAAACGACATTATACAAAAAGGGTCACTGTTGTTCTTTAAAAAATGTTCAAGTTTGTGTTAATAAAGTGACACTAAACAAATAGTGTCACTATTGCAATACCATCTTTATTAAAAATTTAGATATTTATTGAAAAAATATGTCACTAAACAAAAAGTGTCACTTTACATATTCTACTTACTTAAGATTTTCGAACAACTGGAAATAATACACTGTCACTAACCAAACCTCAGTGTCTGTTGTAGATGGTGAAAATGGAGTAGATGCAGGTGGTTCGGACGCCGGAGTAGTGGATGGCTCAGGTGTATTTATAGGTATGTCTGCCATCTCCGCTCGGTAGAGAGCATTATTTATTTCGTATTTTGCGAAAGCTAGAACCGACTTGCTTTTGAGATTCCGCAAGATCCCTGCTACATATTCACCGTACACATCGAAGTCATCTCGTTTTTTTACGTTACTTGAAAGTTGTTTCATTACCGTGTAAGCTTCTTCGGATTTTGTATCTAACACTCTTCTCTTGGTACCTTTTGTGGTAGGAACACGTGCAATGGTTTTTATTGCAGTTTTTTCTTGACTTTGACTTGACTTTTCTCTATCGCCTTGCACTTCTTGTTCTTGATGTGACTCTGGTTGATCTTCTTCCTACAACAACAAAAAAACTGTAAAGCAATTTTTTTAGGTGCCTAAACATCAAGAAGCATGGCTACAAATTGCAGAAGATTTTAACCAGAAGTGGAATTACCCTCACTGTTGTGGTAGTATGGATGGAAAACACATATGTTTACAAGCTCCAATGAACACTGGAAGCGACTATTTCAACTACAAGGGATTTTTCAGTATAGTTCTTTTAGCAATAGTTGACGCTAACTATTGTTTTACCTATGTAAATGTAGGTTGCCAAGGACGTTTGTCTGATGGCGGAGTATATGCTAACACAACATTTACACAGTTACTTGAAACGTCTTCCTTAAATCTCCCACCAATGAAAGTATTACCAGGAAGAACATCACCTTCACCGTTCGTATTTCTAGGTGATGAGGCATTTGCTTTGCAACCGCATATTATGACACCCTTCCCAGGCACTCAACAGAAAGGTTCACAGGGGCGAATTTACAATTATAGACACAGTAGAGCTAGGCGTGTAGTCGAAAATTCATTTGGAATTTTATCTGTCGTATTCAGGGTGTTACGAAAACCAATGCTTCTTGAGCCCGAAAGAGCAGAAAAGATAGTTTTAGGATGCTGTTATCTCCACAATTTTCTTAGGAAAGGTCAGTCAATTTCATCCTACTGTCCACCAGGTACTTTTGATTCGGAAGACACGTCTACCGGGGAGCTAATACCCGGTACATGGAGAGTCGAAGGTCAGCCAAATGGTACTTTGCTAAGACTTAAAAGGATTCCCAGAGAACCCAGTGTACTAGGCAAGGAAATACGAGAAGAATTTTCTTTATTCTTTACCAGTGAGAAGGGAGAAGTACCGTGGCAGAATAATTACTGACTTCAAATTGGTTATTAATTTAAAATGTAAGGTACTTACCTCTGCTATTTTGTTGTCACTAGCATCTTGTGTATCTTGTTCGTGTATACACCACCTTCAGTAGAATGTCGTGGCTTATTTTTGTCTTTTAAAAATAAAAGCATTTTAAAAAAAATCCATTTTGTTTTATACGGAGCATCAGCTCCATCACCACTCCTCCCTTTTTTTTAACTCACGCTGGAACTGCCCAATAAGCATACGCATTTTTTTTTCAACTCCACTTTCATTTGTTTTCAATTCTGCACCTAGTTCAGTCCATGCGTCGTGTTTT
>CAJUYH010008255.1:0-15802 GCA_910591685.1 Galerucella tenella | reverse complement strand
ACATTTATGGCTTTACTCGGCTTCCTATGGGCGTGCTATGGAACTCTTCCTACATTTATGGCTTTACTCGGCTTCCTATAGGCGTGCTATGGAACTCTCCCAACATTTATGGCTTTACTCGGCTTCCTATGGGCATGTTATGGAACTCTCCCAACATTTATGGCTTTACTCGGCTTCCTATGGGCGTGCTATGGAACTCTTTCAACATTTATGGCTTTCCTCGGCTTCCTATGGGCGTGCTATGGGACTCTTCCTACATTTATGGCTTTACTCGGCTTCCTATGGGCGTGCTATGGAACTCTCCCAACATTTATGGCTTTACTCGGCTTCCTATGGGCATGTTATGGAACTCTCCCAACATTTATGGCTTTACTCGGCTTCCTATGGGCGTGCTATGGAACTCTCTCAACATTTATGGCTTTACTCGGCTTCCTATGGGCATGCTATGGAACTCTCAGTCTCGTATGGGCATGCTATGGGTCTCTCGGTCTCGTATGGGCTTGCTATGGGACTTAATATTTTCACCGGGGTCGTCAGAAGCTACGGGAGCTCGGATGGGAGGTTTTATCGCATCCACCATATAGCCCGGACATAGCGCCAAGTGATTACCACCTGTTCCTGTCCATGGCGAACGCCCTTGGTGGTGTAAAGTTGAACTCAAAAGAGGCTTGTGAAAAGTGGCTGTCCGAGTTCTTCGCAAATAAGGAGGGGGGCTTCTACGAGGGAGGTATTATGAAGTTGCCGTCTAGATGGAAACAGATTATTGAACAAAACGGCGCATATTTGAACTAAATCCGATCACTGTAACACTTTTTATAAAGCATTGAATAAAGAGCAAAAAAGCGGAAGGGAGATATTTGACAAGCTAATATAAGGTAAATGATCCCATTAGCAGCCATGTCCCCACTAATGTCCATTTGAAACAGTTATTGAAAACGACATAATCAATATTTGCTATTATGAAAATAATACAGCGTGAATGAGGAGGTGTGTTAAAAAGTGTAAGTGAACCAAAATAAGTGTTTCCTGAAGAATATTCTGATAGCACCGATTTCTCAAGCGGTAAGTTAAGAAACATGTATTTTTATCATTATCAGTTTTTATATAATAGTTCGATTAAGTAATCAAATGTTATATGCAAATTATAGGAAAATGTATAATTAATCGTTTACACGGAAGAAATGTTGAAATTTAATCAATTATTGAATGAAAATCATATGGTCCAAACTACTCACACAAAAACAGTGTTGAGCCATTTCGTGCCATGGCTTATCACTATACATTGTATTTTGTACTTTGATGTCCATTTATTGAAAAAACATGAATTTTTAATGGCAGATATCGATGTTTTATATATATTATGACGGGAAAGTAGCAGTCCCATACCTAAATTGATGGCGCAAACCCCAAGGTGGATGAAAAATAACACAAATAAATCAAATGCAAATGATTGGGCGCCTTATTAGATTTATGAATTTTCAATTTATTGCCATTAGGTTGTATGGGGCGAAACTCCCAATTGATGAATGGCGAAATTGAGCAAACAAAAATAACAGAATTATTTACAAAAAAAAACCCGACATGAATTCGAGAAAACAAATAATAGTTGAATCGCAACATAACGTTTAAGAAAATAATATTAAATGAATCGCAAAATACTTGAACAAACAATCTTAGTGGAATCGCCAAATAATTGAACGAACTCAATAATCATATTGCAAAATAAATGAACAAATAATATTAACGGAATCGCAAAATAATCAAATGAAATAATGAATAATCATACAATCGCAAAGTTAATCAATGAAATAGCAACTATAATCTTACCAAAGGAGAATACCAA
This sequence comes from Galerucella tenella, assembly GCA_910591685.1. Taxonomy (NCBI): domain Eukaryota; kingdom Metazoa; phylum Arthropoda; class Insecta; order Coleoptera; family Chrysomelidae; genus Galerucella; species Galerucella tenella. The sequence goes on along the minus strand of CAJUYH010008255.1, from coordinate 13,959 downwards.
TGAATTCGCAAAATAATTAAATTACAAAGCTTTAATTAAACCGCACAATAATCGAATGAATTAATGATAATTCAATCGCGCAATAACTCAACACAATAGTCATTGGATAGCACAAATAATGATTCCATGAAATTGATAATAATAATAAAGAAGATACTGAAAATTATGAATAATTGAATGAAACAAGAAATTAAATTCTTTTAAATAAATTATGCACTGCATATCGCTTAGATATTGTTTGATAATTTCATATTCATCTATGTCCGAAGCGACTAAAATAAGTTTTTGAACAGTCCAAAATTTTTCATCTATTCATTAATTTTCATGCTTTGACTACTGCACTATATAGATTATAAGACACTGAAATGCCTGATATGGATGATTATTCGCACTCGATGCATGGTTGATTTATACAAGGCAAACGTATTAGGTCCACAACTGTACTCCTGCCGTATTTTTTTAATTTGAGGCTTTATTATAAAAAAAAGAGTGCGCCAGGGCCACACAACAGAAGAGAAACTTCTCGAAGAATCCTCGCATATTGCAAACTATTGAACTTTGAATCGCTCTCTATATTCCGATTCCGTAATGACTGGATCGATCTGGAAGATTATTGTTATGAGAAGAGTTACGCAGACATAGAAATTTTCAAAATATTTATTACACATGTAAATAAACTACGACACTCTCCGACGGGCATGTTAGCCTTCAGCTGACGTTGACTGCGGCCCTCTGGCGTCAGCTAGACAAACAGGGCAGTCACGGTTGAGCAACGTTTGTGACGCGCTCAGACATTTCACTCCCACGAGCAGAGAGAAATGTCTGATGAAAGAAAGGGAATCGGGGAGAGCGAGAGGGACCAATACGTCCGTCACGCTGATTGCATCACTTCCGTCCCAGTTTCGTGTCGATTTTTCATTTCACTACCCCCGCTAAAGAACTATCACTTCAAAAAAATGGTTACATTCATTAAGTTTCACAATGTTGTCCGTTGCTGGCCACCACTTTGTCCCATCTTACGGGCAGCAACCGAATCCCGCGGCGAAAAAATTCCTCTTCGTTTAATGAGATCCAAGTGTCAATCCAATTTTTGACTTCTTCATAAGAATCGAAATGCTGGTCAGCCGGCCGTGTGCCATTGAGCGAAACAAGTGGTAATCAGACGGAGCAACATCTGGAGATTACGGCGGGTGAAGTAAAATTTCTCATTTTAACGTTTATCTTTCAATGCGTGGCTCAGACGCATCAATTGTGTTCGATGATGCTCACCTGTGATTATTTCAGCCGGTTTCAGAAGCTCATGATAAATTACGCCGAACTGATCCCACCAAATGTAAAGTATGACCTTGGAGCCATGGATATTCGGTCTTGGTGTTGAGATAGCAGTATGACCGGGCAATCAAGGTGAATGCCCCATGATTTTCTGCGCTTGGAGTTATTGTAATGTATTCATTTTTCATCCCCGACACCAATACGATGCAGAAAGCCTTTCCGTTTTTGTTTTTCCAGCAGCTGTTCACAAGCAAACAAACGTCGCTCGATGTTTCTTGGTTTCAGCTCGTAGGGTACCCAATATCCTGCTTTCTGGATCATTCCCAGATCTTTCGGGCATTTCGAAATTGCTTGCGGACTGACTCACAATGATTCTGCTAATTCTTCTTGTGTTTGACATGAATCTTCACTAAGAATCGCCTCCAATTCTGCATCTTCAAAACCTTTTTCCCTTCCACCACTATGCCGGTCTTCGATAGCAAAATCACCGTTCTTGAAACGTTGGAACCACTCCCGACACGTTCTGTCAGTAATAGTGGATTCACCATAAGTACTAGAATTAATCCGGTAGGCCTCAGCCGCAGATTTTTTCATATTAAAATAAATAAGTAATAGTTCCCGAAAATGACGAGAATTCGGTTTAAATTCGGACATATTTAATTGAAAATAATGTTATGATGCGAACACAAATTAATTTATATTATCGTAGGGTTATATTTACAAATGTCAAAACAAAGTGTTCGACATCTGTGATTAATTTATTTCAACTACTACTAACTACTGCAGCCATCTTTTCAAAAACGGCGGGAGTAAATTTGTGGATATAATACTGTTCAGTTTTCACTGGGAGTAATCGGTAATTAATTAACTGCTCAAGTGGTGCCGAGAGGGCACCAATAGTGATTGCTCTCAACTTTGAAATTGTTCCCGCTCATTTATGGCGACTCACCGTGGATGATGGTCGTCAACGATGCAAATGAACCTGTAGCGCCTTAAATGCTGCGCTAATTCTCATCGTTGACTGGCTCAGGGCGCTGACCGTGAACTTGGCCTAGTTTTTCACCAGATAACGACGGTGGAATAGGTCATGTTCGCTTCCGCGTTCACGGCTTATCAATCGCTTTCATTCTACGTGGACTGTTCGTCAAAAACGCACGCGACACTTTTTTGCTCGTCTCAAATAATTAATACAGTAATTGTAAGTTTTGTGCTCAAGTGAAGTTCACGGTAACTGCGTATTCTCTTAGTGAACTTTGCTGTGTAAGTTACTCTTCGAAAAACAATTAATTGTACTGCTCGAAATGAATATTGTAAACCATTAGTGGTAATCATTAGACGCACTCGAACTTATTGTACACCGCGTGGTGACGCCATTTGGGCAAGCCTCATCCATTGTATGTGTTTCAAGGAAAATCTCAACGATCTCAACTATCTCCTTGTCACGAACTCAAAAGACTGTTTTTCAATTTAATTACTAGCATTATTCAACTCATCTTTTTTTTTATATATATTATATATATATATTATTGTTCAACATTGTAATTATCATACCACAAGATCCAGCGTCGTCGACCGCGTGGCCGGCAATGTACGAAAATTGTAATTACTCAACCACATTGTTCAAATCTGAAATTATTATTTATGCTTATTGATCATCATTATATATATTTATTTCAGGTGCGATTAGCACATTATCTTTATATTCATTATATGTTTCATTTTGGAATTGCGTTTAGTTGGCGTTGCAACTAGAACGCGTCATGATTATTTTCGGTTTGTAAATCAATACGTGTTATTGATAATTATTGTTCTTGCGCTCATCCAAAATTTATTATACCGCTCACTATTACGTTCAATTTATTCTTTTATAATTCATTTTTTTTTGTCAATTAATCAATAAATGTTTGAGTTAAAATAAATTATAAGCGTAGTGAGAATGTTCCTACGTAAAATTTAAACGCTGAGCAATCAAGTCTCATTACTAAGTCCTTGTCCAATATCGGTAATGTAACCAGCTATTCAAGTTATTTCTCAAACAAATATATATATTGTAAAAGTGCTCGTTAACTGTCCCGACAATTTCTCACACTTTCATCGGTATTTCGGTTGCTCGGTAACGGTTTCGGTAAACTGACCGAAATCTTACCGCTTCCAAGGGATTTCACCCTCGTTGTTGTCGCAGATGCTAGGGCAATCTGGTATATTAATTGAAAGAAAACTAATAACTGGTTTCAGATAAGGTATAATTTGATTAAATGAAATGGTAATTTTATTGAATATAGTTAAATGTCATGGGTTGGCCAATTTAAATGGTTTATATGAATTCCATACGCAATAGCACAAACAAAAAGTGTGTTAATTCGGAATATAATATTGATCAAGTCCAAAGAAGTTTTCATACTCCAAATTTTGATTGGTTATGGTCCACATTTAGCACACGGTCAAGGCGCCCCCACATCATATCTCCTTCTGTGTTATTCATTTTTCCATCCTTTTTCTCTTCACCCTTTTTTTCTCCCACCCTGTGTTGATTTAGGGCAGCGAGAAACGTTCGGTGGTGGTATTTTAGATCACGGATCCCTAATTGGCCGTTTGTGGTGATCTTGATGTTCTCGAGGTGCCGCCGCAATACACCAACTCATATTATCGATGCCATATTGATTGGCGAACATCGGTGTTGTTGATAAGTGAGGTGTAGTGTGATGTTAGTGTTATTCTCAATATTTCTCATTTGTTTCACAATTCTTTCTCCGAATTTTGGTTCGCATGAATTCGTCGGCTTTTCCTGATCTCTCCGTAAGTATTCATTTGTTTTATGCATGTTTTTCGATTGCTTGTCTCCTTGTTTGACTTGCTGCTTGTCATCTCTTTATAGGTTAATCATGGGGTCCGTGGGCCTCGATGCTCCTATTGCTCGTTCTCTCCCCGGATGATGGTGCTTCGTTGATGATCTTCACCGAGGTATTCTTGCTTTGGTATTTCTTTTCATTCATTGCACACTCATGCTTTCTACCGTATTATTTTCCCTTTTTTCCACAGCACAGCAACCTCAGATTAAATCAAAACACGTAAGCATTATGATGGGTGGCTCAGCCACCACATCAGAATATATATTGTGACGGGTTGAAACACGTCACAGCAGTCCCCAACTGTAGCACGCAGCTGCAGCGCGCGAATCTTACGGTGATGCGAAATGAGATGCGCCGACCGAGCAAGAGCGACTATACGGCACCAAGAGCAAAGGCACAGCGATATGAATTTCCCCGAAAATTTACTAGATGATTTGTTTGCATGCGCGGCGAGCGAACGAGGCGACATCGAAGCGAGAACTGACTACGAGAACGGACTACGGCGGATCCGGGGACTGGCGGAACGGGACATAGACGAGGAAATAACAATAATTAGTTTTAAGTTTCTGATGGAATTAATGCGATATGAGTGATTGAATGAATGAGAAAAATAATGTATGGGTTGCCAGCGGTAATGAGTATGCGATGGCAGGCTAGAAGTGCAAAACAATCAAACCTGTGATAACCGGGGGGATGAAGGAATGACCGAAATGAGGGATGATAGGGGCCCACAACCGTCATGGACCAATAAGCGGAACCATTGACCTATTACGGCGATATAGTATGATGTGAGGTCAGGGTTAAGCGAAGCGAAGAAGACGGAAGTCGAATCATTACCAGTGTGAGGCTCATTGACGCAGCACGTGCCAAAGAAAAATTGAGAAGAAAAGAAAGAAAAGTGTGTCCAGTCTGGTTGACCGAGACAAAGTGCACCTTTGGAGAGAGATGGGATTATTCCAGGAAGGAACTGAAGGCCAAGCAGAAATCTGAACCAGCGAAGATCAACAAACAGCCAACAAGGGAGGCGAGAAGGACGATGGGGCAAAAACCACTGAACGCTTTGGATTCGCCGGTAAGCTTCTTTTCCATACCATCTTTTCGGCAGTGTAGCATCGCGCGATTTGTGTTGGGGTTACTTTCACTGGTATTCGGGGTAACTGTACATTGAGCGGAAGTGCACTTATCGCATATTGCACAGGGGAATAAGCGAGACCGCGGTCAAAATTTCTCTTGAATAGACAATATATCGTAAGGGGTGACGACAGCGAGTGCGACGAAGGTTGACCATTTTTCCATTACCGTGTGTGAAAGAGAAAACCGAGTATTGATGTGTGAATATTGTATGAGTACTATTTATCTTTGTTATTAGTTTAGAGATTGATTATTCCATGATTTTGTTTATTAATTTCGCGGTTAATTATTACTTAATTTTTATCATTTGACTTAGCGATTAATTACTAATTAATTTTATTGTATTAACTCAGGGATTGCGTATTAATTATTTTTGTTCATGAATGCAGCGATGGATTAGGAATTTTTTTCGTCTGTAATTTTAGCGATGAGTCATCATTTAATTATGTTCATTAACTCAGAGATGAATTATTAATTACTGTTCTGGAAAGAAGCAGAATCTTCTGGAAGGTGTGAAGCGCGATTGTTGACATACCGTATTTGGGCATAAATTTGGTCACAAAGGCTCAACAGCGCTGCTGTATACCGAGACGCACCACGCATAAATCAGTGTTTGAGTTTGCAGTTTGAATAATCAAGAAGATGTTGGGATTTGATTAATGCTGAACATAGAGATTTATTAATACTAACACTTAATACTAAACATACAAAATACCCGGAGGTGAGTGTGTGGGTAACAATTGCACACAGTGCACACATATAATGCGTGGGTTGTAAAGCCACGCATATATCTCCTTTGACTTATCCCGTTGCTATCACGATGACGATGAATCAACACACTAGTAGCCCAGACGTGAAGTCAGCAATCTGGCAATGGATTGAACTGTAGCACAGTTGATGCGCCTCGTGGGGCGTAAATCCACGTGTTGCATCAGCCGTACACCCTTGAGTTATTGCTTCAGTTAGTGCACTTATTGCGAAGTCAGATGAGTTGCCAGAGCAAAGTCCAAGTGTTGAGCAGTCAGATGAAGCACAGTAATCAGATGCACAATGCACAAAGATGAGACAGGCGATTACCAGACACAGTTAACACACATTGTTCGCAGCTAGACGTATTAGCTAGTACTGATTGGCAGTTAGCGCGTCTTGCCCTATGGTTATAGGGCAGCGGCGCTGTCGCCAAAATTATGCCCAAATAAGACGAGCAATCGCGTGATTGCATTGTCCATAGACTCGTTCTCAGATTCGAGAACTTTCTCGAACAATCAGTTCAACTGAAATAATGCAAACATCGTGTTCACTGTGTCTTGCGTTTCTGCCTATTCTCTGTGCGAATACGTTTTTCATGCACTAAGTGTGTTCACTTCACTTGTTGGAAGCTCGCTGTCTCCGTATCTGCTGAAATCTCCCAACTGCTATATACGTGCATCTCAATAACGATAAAGAAAGTGACGCATTTGTGGCCTTACAACCCACAGGTGCATCAAGTTTCTGCTGGCATCGACTGCCTGCGCTTCAACTGACTCCTCGTGTGAAACTGTGTGTATGAATTGTGCTACAAGTGACTGGTGAATTACAGGGACAATTAGAACTGTCGAATAGCATAGTAATTGTGGATTTACAACCCACATTTATTGTACGATACTTCTCACCACGTGCCCGGTGCATTTGCTCTCACCAATATCTCATTGTATAGAATTAGGCTATATTAAAAATAAACAACCAGCTAAAACAAAATAAGAAAAACTGCATTTCCGCAACAATTACTTTTAGTGATAGATTGAGCGATGAAGTCCTAATTGGTTCTGCGTATTTATTTAGCGAAGGATTATAAATTGTTATGTTGTTTATGAACTTAGTGATTAATTATTATTGACTTTTGTGTATTAATGTGGCAATTGCTTCTGGCTGGTTTGATCTATTAGTGCAGCGATTGATTAGTAATGAGTTTTGTTCTTTGAGGGGTTAGACCTAGTTGGGACGCCGAAAAAAATCAAGTTTTCAGAATTTTTTTCTGCCCACAAATCAAAATAATTAACAAGAAATGTTTTCCAGTTCTTAAGCTATATATTTGGAGAAAACATTCACAAATTTTTGTGACCAAACATTGAAAATACATGAAATAGCGCAAATTTCCCAGGTGTCAAAAGCAAAAAGAGAGGTTGCCGTGTACATTGTAGCTATTCACTGAATCATCTGAAAAAAATGGAGGGGAGATCATTACTCAATGGCTTATTGCTCCGAGTGAACGAAGGAATTTGCAAAATTTGGATTTTTTGAAAAATGGCGAATGTTCAAATTGAAAATTGAGTTTTTCACCTAAATTGCACTCAATTTTCCGGTCATAAAAAATATAAATATTTCTGCAAAAAAAAAATCCATCGTTCAACCGGAGGAAAATTATATACAGAATGCGTGGAGAAAATTTCAAATAGATCGCTTGAGTCATTTTGAAATTACAGTGATCATCGACTTGGAAAATATGGTTTCGCGAAAAACGTGTTTAAAGATTTAAGTATGATTTGCATGCAGATTAAATTTTTTTTTTAGACTTACACTGAATCGTCTATTGCAGGACCATATAATAACCCTTCCTTTACTCCCGTAGCTGTATCAGCAGTGATTTTTAGCCGTCGTCGAGCAACCCTTACTTCTCGAGTATTTTGTAGCGAGCGTCGATTAGCTATGTTAACTCGAGTAGAATCTTCTCCCTTGGAGAATGCGGGGGCGTGGGGTCCCACCTTGATTCCCACGGCATCAAAAACGGCTAACAATCCTCTTGTACCTTCGTTAAAAATGCAAGTAGCAATGTTAGCGGCTATACTGATGGTAGTAAAGCTCACAGGTAACGATTTCGGCATGATCTTCCAAACGGTTTGGTTGAAACTCTCGTTACTATTTTGTGTAAATCTTCTAATGCACCTTTGCAACAATTCGTCGTTCGTGAGACTTTCATAAATTGGTTTTATTGCATCCACGACTACCTTTGGTATAGCAGTGTAATCGTGTTTGAAATAATTGAACTTTCTCTCTGCATTGGCTTGTTGATACTTACACCACAAGTCAGCACCTGGTGGACATTTGTGACATTGCGGGTTTTCGTCAGTAGAGCTTTTATGGTGGAAAGTAGCCCAAATGGCATTCTGCATTTTTTCAACCGAATCACAGTTGGCACGAATAGCTTTGCCAAAATACCCGGACAATCGGTCGATTAATTTACCAGTCAGTTTTCCTTCACCGTCAAGTTTATGTTCTTTGGAAGATGCGCATAAACGCGTACCCATCCGTTTTTGAGCATAACCAACACATTCTTTTTTCGTCACCATAGTTTCTCCATATGGAGCAGCTTTAATAATGCCAGTATAAGTCTTTCAATTCCCATCCCCGACGTTATATAAGAATCTCAGTCCAAAATGTTCCAAGGACCGACGAAACATTTCGATTGCAGCATTGACTTCCATCTTTTCCGCACTTCCTTCATGATTAGCCGAACAAGTATTTGTATGTGTTTCATACCACTCTACATATTCACTATTGTCTTCTTCATCTTTCCAAGATTCACAAGCCTTGCAGTAAGAACTTTTCACAAGTACATCGACAATTTTGCCCGTAAAATGTGCTATCAGCGATGTAACGACAAACAAAGATGAAAATCCACGTTTTCGCCACGTTCCATCACCAGATACAATCAAATCAGTATTCTTTGTTTCGCTGCCAGCAGAATTAAAGTCAATTTCTTCATTACAAGCCTTCTTCATGAAAAATTGAGCCATATTTTTACTCGCTTCATAAATATGTTCGAGTATCATACAATATGTGGATTTACATAAAAATGGGGGCAAGTTCATCAAGGCATAAACTTTTTTTGCGGCTTTGTAACCAATGTCTAAGACACGAATCGCCAATATAAACTTTCGATTAATTTCATAAGAATGTTTAATAAAATTGCACGATGTATTAGATTGTATTCAGGAGTGCACTTATCACACACAACTGAAATTTTAAAACCAAGTCCACGTTCGCTGACAATGCCGAAAGATATTTTGCTGCTGCACTTTGCACATTCAATCAGACGTTCTATCGCCGCAGAAACTGTAACAAAATTTACTATTCTATAATCAACTGCAGTCGTTTTCGGCACGTGGTACTCATTCTGATCTTTTAATTTTCTTGCTGACGTACTGGCTCCTCCATCATCAATCTCCGCAGTTTCTAGATTGAAATACTGTTGTCTCTTCTTGCTCCGTGATTTATGCATCGCACGATTATTCCTTAATGCTCTTGTCACTTTCGTCCATATTGCACTCGCAAAATTTCCTATTAGTTTGAATAAACAGTTGTGCACAGCTCAGCGTTCCACAACAAACTACTACTTATAACGTAGTAACTATTCAATGACATATTTATTTCAGGTTGCATTTTGAATTATGTAATATATTAGCTTGTCAAATATCCCCCTTCCGCTTTTTTGCTCTTTATTCAAAGCTTTATAAAAAGTGTTACAGTGATCGGATTTAGTTCAAATATGCGCCGTTTTGTTCGATAATCTGTTTCCATCTCGACGGCAACTCCATAATACCTCCCTCGTAGAAGCCCCCTCCTTATCTGCGAAGAACTCGGACAGCCACTTTTCACAAGCCTCTTTTGAGTTCAACTTTACACCACCAAGGGCGTTCGCCATGGACAGGAACAGGTGGTAATCACTTGGCGCTATGTCCGGGCTATATGGTGGATGCGATAAAACCTCCCATCCGAGCTCCCGTAGCTTCAGACGACTCATCAACGAAGTGTGTGGTCTGGCGTTGTCCTGGTGGAACACTACACGCTTCCTGTTGGCCAATTCTGAATGCTTCTGGTCGATCGCCTGCTTCAAGCGGTCCAGTTGTTCGCAGTAGATGGTAGAATTGAGCGTCTGGCCATATGGGAGCAGCTCATAGTGGATGATTCCCTTCCAATCCCACCAAACACACAGTAAAACCTTCCTGGCCGTCAATCCCGGCTTGGCCACTGTTTGGGACGATTCATCGGCCTTCGACCACGACCGTTTTCGCTTGATATTGTCGTATGTGATCCATTTTTCGTAGCCAGTCACCATCCGCTTCAAGAATGGGTCGAGTTCGTTCTGTTTCAGCAGCATATCGCAGGCGTTGATTCGGTCCCGAAGGTTTTTTTGCGTCAAGTGATGCGGCACCCAAACATCAAGCTTTTTTTTGTATCCAGCCTTCTGCAGATGGTTTAAAATGGTTTGGTGACTAACTTCCATTTCCTGGGCGATGTCACGAGATGCCACATGCCGGTCTAACTTGATGTATTCCATGATTTGATCGGTATTTGTCGTCACAGGTCTTCCGCCGGCTGGTTTATCCATGGTGTCGTTTTCACCGGTTCTGAATCGTCGAAACCATTCCTCCGCGGTTCGAAGTGATAGAGTACCATCCCCCAAAACACCATTAATCTCACGGAACGTTTCTCTAGCGGATTTGCCTTTAACGAAGGAAAACTTTAAAATAGCGCGAATTTCGGCGTTAGTGAACTTCATGTTACACGTCTATAACTGTTGAACGCAATATCCGAACTAATCATGCATAGCGTCGTTTTGAAGGATATGTCAAGACCTTTCAAATTATGTACAGTATTGCCAGATACAAGCTCTGTAGCGCTTTGTACAAAGCCACGAAATTCAAAAGACAAAAAGGCGGAAGGGAGATATTTGACAACCTTATATATTGTTAGGTCCTGCCCCCCCCCCCCCCTCAACGGAGTGTTATAAAATACTTTATTTAAACAAATTATTTATAAATACTGACGCGAGCAGAACAACCGACAATCCAGTCGTACGTTCTCACGCCACAGTCAGCACTCAAAACTGGAATGCGTTTCGAAATATAATCTAACGAAAAATGTCAAAATTAGAAATATTGACAAGTCACATTTTTCAAAAGAAAAAAAACGATATCGAATGACTGCACATCCTGTCTTCGACATAACGCAAAAACAGAGAATATGAGAACTTGGTGCCGCGAATAAAAACTCAAATAACAACGAGCAGAGCTCGAATGACCGCGAATTGGAAAAACGGCTACTCAGCCATCAGCAAAAATCAACCACGTTCACCTGCCAAAGTCAAACGGTCAAACATATTACTATCAGCAAAATTATATATTCAAGAAATTCCTCCCACTATGGGAACAATCCACCAAACACCTTCCAAAACTTCAGAATTAACAAATCAAATCATGGCAAGAAATAATTGTAACCAATAAAAATAAGTCCAGGCGGGCTCCGAGGATTGCCAATGCAAAATCCGCATCTCAAAATAGTATTTAAACTCGTGCTCAAAGAACACAAACGTTCAGTTCAGTGCAGTTCAATTCATTTTTGCAGACGTTAAAGCCAGTACGTCCTCTAGTCAGTACGTTTTTACAACTTGGGGCTCACTTCAGTTCAATTCATTTTTGCAGACTTTACAGCTCAGTATAAATAGTAGTAGCAGTACTTTCAAAAAGAAAACCAAGAAAAAAAAAATGTACAAAGTAGAATATACAGTGTGTACAATGTTATGTATTTCCAAAAGGCCCCGCGACGGACTATAAGGCGGTTGCCCTTAGTCCCGCCGTTGACTCGCGAGAAATCATTCAAGAAAATTCTGCTAAAATTAAATAAGATTTTTTTTTCCTAAAGTACGTCTTTACATCTTTGCCAGTACGTCTTAACATCTTTAGCTCAGTTCATTTCAGTGAAGCTCCAGTACGTCTGTACGTCTCTGACATTCCAGTCTCTAGAAATTATATCCTACGTTATAGTTAATCCAGACCTTCCGTCGACGTGTATTTTCCCTAATAAAACAATACGAAAAACAACTTCTCATATAAACTCTTATCGAGGTCATTATCAAAGGCGCTGCGTAATAAATAAATAATAAAAATTGTGAAACATATTGTATTGTCTCTACGTCATCAACCTCGTTGAATAAAGAAAATAATTGTTGACATAACATCATTCGCTCGTCGATCTTAGAACCAATTATTCATCTCCTACACTCCAGTACCTCAGCTACATTCAGCAGTGACCGGCAACGATCCCTATACTTTTTCGGAACTCAACAAATAAATTTAAATCGATCTTGTATTTGTTACGCAATCCTGTTGCGGATCCAACTAGCCTACACAGCCAGGACGTAACAATATATATATATATTTTTTTTTTTCATCTCAGCCTTTTGGCCGAAACCATATGAAAGACGATAGATCAATGGTGAATGATGAATATTCGATCATTTCACTACTCCGCCGTCCATCTTACAGTATAAATAATTCATTTTATTTTATTAATTCAACAATTGAGCGAGTGCGAACGTTTTGTTCTTTACCTTGGGAATTGAATGACCACTTAATTTATAATTTTCTCTAATTTTCAATTTCGAATTCATGTCGGGTTTTTTTTGTAATTATTTATGTTGTTTCGACATTTTCGCCATTCATCGATATTTCGTTTTCGTCACATTCAGTCAACTGGTAATAAATCACATTATTTAACATCTAACGCTTCGAAAATCAAATTCTGCCGCGTTGACGGTTTAGCACCTTATTCCCGCCACCCGATTGCTCGTCCTGCCGACTAAAACTCAACCGCCTCCGTGTGCTGAGGGAAGCCGAACGATCTTCGTTGTTTCCTTTTTTTTTTTCTTTCGTTGTGGATTCCGCCTTCCTGGAAACGGACCTAGCGCCCAATGCTGAAGTAATTTGTGTATGAATTGTGTCTGTTGCAGCCACTTGGGATTGGGCCACTACTTCAGGTACGGGAATGGCTACAATCTCGTCATAATATGTGTATATATATGTGTGTTTGAGATCTTATAAAACAATTTAAAAATAACTGCTGGAAGTTTGTCGGGGTGGTTGAGGTGGAGATTGATTGACAAGATTATTTTTTCTTAACAAAATATAGAACAAAATTCATTATCTCACACACACATTCACACTAGTATACAAATAATGCTTGAGCAATACTGATTAACAATCAGATAATTCAATTGAGTTGAAATTGTACGTTGAGTTCAGTGCCAATCTTAATGAGTTGAACTAAATGAGGATGCACAATTGAATGAGTTTCACTGATGTTATTACAAGCAGTGATCAGCACTATTTTACTTGAATGATATTGAACTAGAGTTGAATCAATGAGGGTGCACTAAATAATTTGACTTGATTGATTGAGAAATAAATGATTGACCGCGTGGTCAGACGCCACGAGACAATACCTCGTGTAGCACGCTTCCACACAGTACAAACACACAGCGAGTCACATTCAATCCCGAAGATTGATTGAATGATCATTGGACGCGCATGAGTGGCATGATTTTTCTATTAGTTGATAGGCCCAGAAATATTGACGAGTTGCGCGGTTGAGTTATGCATATTAATGAGGGTTGTGCACATGACCAAGATGCGCCAACCACTCAAACTAAGGGCCCGAATAAGTGCAGCCCGGGACGTGCTGCCACTAATGATCAGTGACGGAACAATGTATTTTAGGTATAGTTTGACATCACCCTTCTTCATCGCATACATTCATGTGAGCAGTGCTAATTAAAAATATGAAATTTCCATTTATTAACTATCAAGATCCCAAATGTATAGCGTGAGATGAGTATGCATAGCATACAGGGTAGGCCAGAATGAACTACCGATACTGAATATGCGTATAT
>CAJUYH010008254.1:0-15802 GCA_910591685.1 Galerucella tenella | reverse complement strand
CTAAGCCTCTTGCAAGTTCAAGAAACCCTTGGGATTCAACGGAGACACGGGAAGTTACTAATAAAATGTATTGAACCACGAAACGAACGTCTAAATCTGCCGGGTAATTGAACGAGTTGTGGCTAAGCCTTTTGCAAGTTCAAGAAACCCTTCGGATTCAATAAAGACACGGGGAGCTACTAATAAAATATATTGACCCACGAAACGAACGTCTAAATCTGCCGGGTAATTGAACGCGTAGTGGCTAAGCCTCTTGCAAGTTCAAGAAACCCTTCGGATTCAATAAAGACACAGGAAGCTACTAATGTGACGGTAATAAAGTAAAGTGCTAAAAGAACGGTTTAAATCTGCCGGTTAATCGAACAAGTTGTGGCTAAGCCTCTTGCAAGTTCGGGAAACCCTTTGGATTCAAAGTCGTTAAATTTATTTTTCAGCAAAAAGTTTCATGTATACTAATTGTCTTTCTAAATTAATTAAAGTTCATATATACCGAATGTCCCTTCGGCTTAAACAAAGTTTTATGGTAGAATTCGAATTTCCGTACTTCCGGATTAATAAAAAAAAATACATTATATAGGTACGTATATATAAAGAGAAATAAATGAATACGGTAGGTAACAGAAAAGTCTGTAGAGTATGTAACGAGTTACATATATGAAACCAAATAAAAAATAATAAAAAAAAACCTCCAATTCCTTAAAAAAAATAACTCGTTACAATATGTTACGGGCAGCTGGAGAAATCCGGTCAGTATCAATACTGTATACATATTATTGCACTTATTAAGCGGTCAACTTAAGTGAAACTGCATGACTAATCAGTTTCCCAGTCAATATAGATAATGACTATCACATCTTAAGCAAAGTAATAAATAATAGTGATACAAGGACGTACAGTGTAACTTTTTCGGACAGTCGAATCCAGCAACCATAGGAAACGGCCGCGTTATAATACAATATTTTTTATTCGAATATATTTTCCCATTGTCATTGGATTTTTAGTTAGAAAATGTAATACGGATCTATTTTTGAAAAAACTTGTTCCATTAAAATTGTATTTTGTGCAATCCACTCACTATTAATACACAAATACTATTGGTCTGCAACATAACAGGTCGTTCCTTGCTTTCATGGTCCTCCCATCACGCATGTCTTATTTGTCAATTACCCACAAGAAGAATAATTCATACCGACCTCAAAGCTCTTGTGTCATCAGTTCCAAAATGGTCTGGGAATGTCTAGTCAAACTCATTGAACTAGGCGAAAACAATATAGACAGTCACCTTACTGTGGATTCCAAGACAACCTGGAATAGAAGGAAATTAAATAGCAGATGATCTGACAAAGATAGGGACCCTTTTGGGAGCCGGAGCCCCTCCCTCCCCCGGCCGGATCGGAATCAGCTGCAATGTAATATTGGAAGAAATAGGTAAAGCCGAGAAAAAAGGTAGATCTGACCATTGGAAAGATCTGTTGAAATCAAATGAATACATAAGATAAAGTAAAACTGCGGTAAAGGGTTTTAACAGAGATCCTAACGGAACATTGTCGCCTGAATGGGCACCTCAAAAAGCTCAAAATTGTGGAATAAGAAGAATGTATATTTTGTAGCATTTAAGAAGAAACCTACATCCACATACTTTCGAATTGCACTGCAATTCAAAATTCTAGGGCACAGCACCTGTGAGATTACTGGATAGAAGAGGGACATTTACCTAAGCTGGGAGATATTCTAAAATTCCTCCGGGAAATGGGACTAAAGGAGATACTAGTTTCTGATACTATCCTCAAAAACTAAATAGAAGTAAGGTTGCACAATAGATCTTTTAGATATCAGTGAATCTCACCTCAAAAAACATACATATACATAAAAGTACTTTAATTTTTAAAATGAGCAACAGACCAACGATTATTAATATGGGCAGGCCAAAGTGATAAAGGACTATGCTTCCAGCTTATGGAAAATAAAAGACCACTCAAATGCGGATATTTTGATACCAACTTATTCGTCTTGAAAAATAGAACATTTGATAATATTGCGCCAATGTTGTGGCTTTTATAATTAACTCACAATTATAGTATATTAAGTATCAAGAACGGTAAGGGTTGTTTACCGGTCGACAGCAATGTTTGGAGGCTGAGCGTAGCGAAGCCTCCAATTTTGCTGGAGACCGGTATTACCCTTAACGTTTGAAATGCTTATACCATTTTTTGCGAGATCTTATTGAAATATTCGTATTCCGAATAAAATAAATTAAATTTCTTCGAAATGAACGAAATGTCAAAAGTGACATTTATACTTCTCGATCAATTCAAAATATAATTTGCATTTTGATGAAATTGTTTTCATGCTATTTATTACTTTTTATATTGTTCTGTTTGATTCTGTTCATTAAATAAATATAAATCTTCTCATTTTTTTTGTTTCTGTTGTGTATTGAATGAAGTAATATATTATTTAGGACCACTTAAATGTATGTAGGGCTAAGACGTCGGTAAGTAAATCACTTACCGACGTGTTAGACCAGTAAACACAACCTACCGACCTGACAACCAATGCTGTAAATAAACAAAAAAGATCGATCGCGCAAAAATGATATTATTTTTAAAATCGCTTATGGAGATGGTATGAGTAAGACAGAGATAAAATACGTAAACAAACCTGTATTACAGACTCCACCTGATTCCACCAAGTAGGGAGATAAGAAATGAATAAATAAAACCAGACAGGGTTGAACCGACTTAATTTTGTGAGTTAATTTTTATATGTTGTTTTTTCTTTGTAGTATTTTGTAGTGTAGTTGTTGGCATCGGTAACTCTTAAAAACATAGGATAGGTATGCGGAAAGATATTTTTATTTCCTAGATGTTAAATGTCTATTAACTGTTAATACCAAAATGCTTGTGAAATGTGTGTAGGTAATGAACCCGACGTAAAGAGTGATACTAAAAGTATCCCCTCTTACGCGCTCCACCTCCCCCCCACAGGCATCGCCTGAGGACCCCATTACCTTCTATCCGCGAAGTGCAGCTGGAAAAAAATTTCTATTGGCCTAAGCCGGTTTTTGGTTTTTATATTTTTTTCGTAGCTAAAGTCGCCTTTTTGTTTTATTGAATTTTTTTGGATGGCCGAAGCCGGGTTTTAATTTTTATATTTTTTTGATAGCCGAAGCCGGTTTTTGTGTATATATTTTGATGGCGATGAGTGTTTTCCCTTGCGTGACACAAAAAGCACTGTTAACTGAATATAATGTGCATCATTATATTTCTTCATGATTAAGTATAGTTCGATCAGCAGCGTCAAGTACAGTATTTAGTAATCTGAATGATGGATATCTAATATTAGGTTGGTGTCTAGCATATCCTTAATACCAAATCACGCTAGCTACATTCGCACAACATCCAAGTGTTCAAGCTCCAGTTTTGCAAGTACAGTAATAGTCATTAATATGTCGAATCTCTTCGTTAGGTTCGATTTCTTCGTCATAACCTAATCGTGGACGAAATGCTATCAACAATTGACGAATCTTTGAGATAAACATACTCTAACAGCTTTTATTGCTACCCCAACAGTTGATCGGCATTTATACGAGATTAAGACAGATTATCAGGTAAATCATACTTTAGTTTTATTAAAAATGTAATAAGTTCCCTTTTATTAATGACTTTAGTTTTTTCATATACAACAATGTCACTGAAATACGTAAACATGTCCACAGAATTATTTTTACTTGAGTTTGTCATAAGTTTAAAGTCCTCATCATCAAAATTGTCTTCAGAGTCAAATTGATTAGCACGCAGCGCTCCGATTAAATCTGACGACAACCACCCTTCATCATTAAAATGATCAATACAGCAAAAATAACCTTTTGGGACGTATATTTCTTTTTTTGAATATATATCTATCCTGGCTTCAAAAGAAATTGTCTGTAGATTTTGAAACGTTAACTTTGTTAGTTAACATTTCAGATAATAAAAATGTGCAATAATGACTTTAGAATTTTAATTTTTGGTGGAATAGTCTATATATGTTACCTAAAAATATTTCATTCAAACATTTAATAAATTATTTAACTTTTGTGATTTGTGGTGGAATAAACTAGAAGACCAAAAATCAATATTCAAGAGATATTTTACCGCGAAATTTAAAATTTCAAATGGCCTTTAAATACGGATGAGAAAGGTACCGGCAGGTCTTCTCTCATCGTCTGTTGTCGTAGCAAGTTGGAACTGTGCAGTAGTCCAAGTAATAAATTTAACAATTTTCACCTAATCTTATAAGCAGCCGTAACTTTTTAAGTTCCCATCTGGATTACTGGTATGATATTTTATTTGTTACCTTTATATTTTAAAAATTTCACAGTTAAATATTAATTTTCAATGAGTAATTTTTTTTTGTACTAAATGGATACCCATTTTGGAAGCCACATGGTTATACCTTTCCTCTCCTAGCTAGCTAAGTTTTATAATAGATATTTTTAGTTTAATATTATTGTTCCTTATTTTTTTGTCAATTCAAACAATATATTTGTCCAGGATGAATCCTTAGGTTAAATTTTTTTTATATTGTAACTATTGAGCTGGACAGATATCCTCATGCAAAAATTTTTTTTTCTGTTATTTTTTTTACTTATACCGAAATAATTATTGTAGCACAGTTTCCTGGTCACAGTTCCCTGGACAAAGTTCCCTGGACAAAGTTCTTTGGAGACATTTCTTTGGAGACAGTTCTTTGGAGTCAGTTTTCTTTGGACACAGTTCTTTTTACACAAGTTCCTGGAACACAGTAATGGATAAACTATATTGAATTCCTGACAAACAGTTTTTGGATACAAATTTTTTTGAGACATCAAGTACTTGAAATACAACATTCCGAAGCTATAGTTTCCTGATAGTCTACCTGATAAAAGTTTTTTTCAACATGGAGTAACCTGGATACAGTCCATAGAAGTATACCAACAGCTCAAGTTCAACTTCATCTTCATCATCATAAGTTTTTTTTGTGCTAAGTATTTTTTTTATATATCTTTTTTGTATATTGTCTACTAACCCATTTTCTTTGTAATTTCAAAATCTTAATTATATACATTTTTTTTACGTAGTGGTTTTATTTATTATACAGAAACTAAGTTCTTTCTTTTTTTTAACAGATTAAAAGTTAGCTGACCTTTAGATTTGATTTTCTTTCTAATTTTCTTTTAGGAAAGAAAATTAGTGGCGCCCTAAAATTTCTTTCTCTTTTTTTTTCTAGTTTTGCTAAAAAAAATTAACTTCTTTCTTTACATCAATAAGGTAACAAAGCCCTGTGAACTGACTTAGTTTACCTCCAAATCTATTGGTAAGTTAGGCAAGAACCTGCATTATTCAACATCATTTTTTTTAATTTCATTGAAGCCCATGCTTAAAACAATTACTGTTTCAATTTCTATTACCATCGAAAACAAAACAGATATTTTGTCTTTGCGGTACACAATTGAACACACAAGAAGTCTCATCATTTCCTATATTATCCCTGTATCTGTAGAGTAGGGAGGGTGAGTGTAGGCTCACAGCACTTAGGCCACATGTGACCCATTGTACATCCTCCCTAGGAGTTGTCCTCCTAGGTCATCGTCCATCCTGTCTTTCTCAGGAAGGTGGACAGGTCACTAGGAGACATCTACTTTATATCGGCAGGTGTAGGCCAAGACTCACCGAACACACACTCTCTTATTGACGATAACTCCGGACACTCGCATAAGACATGCCTGACAGTTTCATCTTCCTGTTCACACATCATGCATAGAGGTGTGTCCACTAGTGCTATAGTATGGAGGTGTTTCCTTAGTTGACAGTGGCCAGTTAGAAATCCTACTGTTAAACGTAGGTTTTTCCTGATCATCGCCAAATATTTCTTCGGCGCTAGCTTCCCAGGGTCGCCCAGGGTGATCCTGCAAGACTGCATCCTTTGATTCCATCGCATCTCTTAAGTGATTGAGCATGGGTGTAACGTTTGGCTAGTTCCGCAATTGTCGAAGTCGCTAGGCCGTAGGTGGGTCCTAGAATTTTTAGTCCAGCGGCTCCCCTGGCTAAAGAATCGGCAATGCGATTTCCTTTACTTCTGTCGTGTCCTTTAACCCACCTCAGGATAATTAATATTGTTATCTGCCTAGGCGTCAGCTAAATCTTGGTGGCACTCTAGTACTAGCCTCGATATAACACGTTGTCTGTTCAAGGCTAATAGGGCTTGTCTACTATCAGTGCAGATTGTTATGTTTTTGCCAGAAATTCCTTTTCTGGTTAGTTCTTTTGTGGCAATTGAAATACCAGCCAGTTCTGTTTGAGCCACGCTGGTATTTTTTCCCATTCCCCACTCAATCTTTAGGCTTAGTGCTCTCGAGTAAACTCCACATCCTGAGCCTTCTTTCATTTTTGAACCATTTGTATATATGCGTATTGCATTTGCAGCATCTGGCTCTGTATTCTGTTTTATTTGTATTTTGTAGGGTTTGTTAAACAAAAACCTGGGTTCAATTGCATCATTGGCTGCCTGCAGCAGAGGTAGCGCAGTAAGCGCTTCCTGCCATAGGCTTAACCTCAATTGGCCCACTCCTACTACTACTAGCCGTGCGCAATCGTACCATGGCCATTAACGCAACCTCCTTGACGTACAGGTCCATAGGGGTCAGACCAGTAATTAGTTCCATTGCTGCGGTTGATGTTGTTCTCATGGCTCCTGTGATGTTTAAACAAGCCATTCGCTGTAATTGATATAATTTTTAGATGGCCGTTGCTTGTAGAATCTTCGGTCCCCATGCAATTGCTCCATACGTTAACATGGGTCTTATTATTGCAGAGTAGATCCAGGCCACACGGGGTGACAGACTCCATGTGCGTCCCACTGTCCTCCGACACTGCTCATTAGCCACATATGCCCTTTTTGCTCTGCTGTGTAGATAAGAGTTCCATGTTAGTTTCCTGTCGAGGGTAATACCAAGGTATTTCACCTCTTCCGAAAAGTTTAGTTGCTTTTGAAGATTTCGGGAGGTTTCAAACCCGATAAACTTCTTTTCCTGGTGAAAAGGACCATCTCAGTCTTTCTGGGATTGATCGACAGTAAGTGTTCCTTACACCATGTTTCAATTAGTTTAAGTCCATCCTGCGCTCTATCGCACAGTGTGTTCACAAATTTGCCAGTCTGCAAGATAAATATGTCATTTGCATATGCAATTGTGTAGAATCCATTGTTAATGAGGTGATTAATCAGGGTGTCTAGGACTATGTTCCACAGAAGGGGTGATCAGACTCCTCCTTGTGGACATCCCCTCATGACCAGTCCTCTCACTGTGATGTCTTCCACATTGATACTTATTGCTCTACTAGAGAGCATCTTGAGTATCCATTCTCCTTCTACCAGAGGTACATTCCTGGAGTTGAGTTGCTGGGTAATTGTTGGAAAGGTTGTTTTATCAAACGCCCCCTCGATATCTATGAATATACCCAGGGTGGATTCTTTGTTTTCCAATGATCTTTCGATTTTGCCAACCACTTGGTGAAGGGCCGAATCAGTGGACCTTCCCGGAGTATATGCATGCTGATTTGGATTAAGTGGGTTGTGAACTAGCACTTCATCTCTTATATACTGCTCGCATAACCTCTCCATTGTTTTCAAAAAGAACGATGTGAGACTAATTGGTCGGAATGCTTTTGGTGAGGTGTAGTCCATCCTACCTGGTTTGGGTATAAATACCACTCGTACTTCTCTCCACTTATTGGGAATATACCTCAGAGCTAAAGGTGCGGCATAAGAATATCCATTCCCCATTGAAGTAGGGCTAGTCTTATTCCGTCAGGTCATTGTCACTTGAAGGGGGAAAAGCCCGATAAGGCCCACGTTATTTTGCCCTCATCAACTACTGCACTAGCAGATTGCCAGTCGTATTGTGAGGGTGTTGTTGGTTCTTCCGTCCAGTTTGACGTTCCAGGAAAGACAGAACCTGGGAAGTGAGTTTCCATAAGAATATCAGCGCTCTCTTGGAGGTTGGCGGCCAGGTCGCCATTTTCTCTTGTCAGGATGCCGATACTCTTATAGTGGTCGTTTGAGAGTGCCTTCTGTAGCCTAGAAATTTGTAGGAAGTCTTCGACTGCCTCACAATAGGCTCTCCAGGCTTCTCTTTGCTTTTGTCGGCAGACTTTTTTGAACTCTTTGAGGTTGGCTTTATATATTCCCCAGTCCTCTTTGAGTTTTGTTCGTTTTGCCTTGATAAATGTCTTCTGAGGTGTTCCAGTTCAGGGTACCACTAGGTATTGGTCTTGCCACTTATCTGAACCATCCTCATCGGACAGGATTCCTTATAGGCAATGTCTAATTTGTTTTGGATAGATTCTGTGTACCTTTCCAGTTCCTCATTATTGCTAGGAGTCAGGACCTCTGTTTCTCGCAGAGCACCTTTCAAGAGTCGATTGTAGAGAGCTACATCCGTCCTCTTCGGGTCACGGGATTTTACAGTGGTCCTGAGATCCTGGCTTACCGTATAGGAATTTTGTTTGATATTTTGGCTGTCGCCAGCGTAATATCTATTAATGTTTGGCTATGGGCGTTAATAAATGTCGGCTCCGTGCCTCTGTTTAAGATTGTTAGATCTTTCTTAATTATATATTCATAAAAAGACTTACCTCGGGCGTTGATATCCTTGCTGCCCCAGCTCAAGTGGTGAGAGTCGCAACCCACTGGTTGAGACAGTGATCCACTAGTACCTCCATCTCTTTAGTCGGTGGTAGGGTGGCTGCATCTGAAGGTAAGTACACCGATGCGAGTACCAACGCCGTATATTTGCCTCTTCCATATGTACATTCCACTTTAACCGGTCTGAGGTGCAGAATTGTGCCATCGGAGAGGCTCTGTATTTCCTTGGGACGTAAACAGCTGTCCTAGGTTGCTTATTGCTTGATAGGCTAAACATTTGTCCCGTTAGGCTACTGAAACCAGTAATTTTGGTCTTTATTATACAGGGCTCCTGGATCAAAGCTATTGCATCCTCCAATACATCAAGGTGGCGATATAGTGTTGCCGTTGCCACCTTTTTGTGTTGGAGGTTGCATTGTATAATATTCACCTTTTTTCCAACGTCCTTGCCCATGAGTAGGTTGCATGAAATTGGATTTGCTTTAGAGGCTGTGTTCGGGTGCCTCCTCCGTCAGGTCATCGACTGCTTCGACGTCCTTTTCGGGACCCATGGTGGCCACTTTAGGTGGCTCGACTACCAAGGACCTCGGGTCTTCAGAGGTACCCCCTGCTTCCTTTCTCGTTACCCTGATAGTCAATGAGGTGAACGCATAGCTCATCCTCATCGACTTCTTCTTGAAGACAGCCATATCCTCGTCTCCGATTATCCCTTTCAACGTCGAAATAAAAAATAAAAAACATTATTGTGGTTTGATTCCCAAGAAATAAGAAAAAAAAATAATAAGTAATGCCACAAGGAACTTACAGAAGATATCCCTTTCAATGTCGGCCATAACCGGTCTATAACAATTAATATGAATAACCTCACCATTTTCCATATTTTTTTGAAGCAAATTATTATTTGACCCACGCTAAAAATATGGCTTTTGATGGACTACATATTTTTTAATTGGAACATTTTCTGATATCAGTAACGGTATGTTTCATTAGTTTAATTTGTTTAATTCCAATTAACAAATAAAAGCTGAATTTGTTTTTGAAAAACTTGATCATTATTTTTTTCACAAAATAAATTCAATCTATGTTTTAGTATCTAAATTTCTCCGACTACGGATCAATTAGTGTTTACTGTACAATTTATTTATTTATTTATAAAGTTTTATTGTTAAATCCATAAGCCCACTCTATCGACAAATTGATTTTCTGATTTACTTCACATTAATTTGTATCGGTTATATCAGAAGAGAGAAAAAGTTCTTGTATACACAAGATCAACACGACCACAAACCACAACCACACTATCTCGTAGACAACTAAATAGTACAGTTCTAACTAATATTGGTGACTATGACCAAAGATTACAGAATATTATTCTGCAATCTTTGCTATTCGCGAAAATTTTTCCGATAGTGGCCACTGCAGTTTATGTCAAAGCTGTCAGTGGAATGGGGAAAACAATGCTAACCCAGATAATCTGTGGCTAACCCCTATTTGTTTCAATACACGTACTGTAATGGCGTTTGGTTTGTTTTCCCCATTCCAATTTTGCTCGTTTTCGTGAATAACTATAATAAAAATAATAGCTATGTTCGCGGGTTACAATCCGAACAGATTCCGAACCAGTCTGGAATTAACTCTACATTGTCTAGAGCGCATGCTTAGTTCCGACCGCGAACGGTCTTATAAAACAACAAACATATCGATCATTTGCGCATGAGCAGCCGAACCAAACTTTCAGTCCTCACCAAAATAGGAGAACTGCTAGGACTGATTCCGAATCAATAACGAACCGATCCGCGAACACCGAACTATTATTAAAAATTCAGAATTATATTAACCGCGAATGCCACCTTTTAGAATACGCATGCGAATAGTCCCTGAACTGGTTCGGATTGTGACCCGCGAACATAGCTAATAAGTGTTCATATTTTTTGGGTAAAAGGTACCTGCGACTATCTCATATTCTTTTTCAATCAAAACTCATTTCTCCTTTCATTTCTAATGTATGGAAGAAATACTAAATTTTAGGTTTAATAAAAGTACGAGTACTTTAATAAATATAACTTATATCAGGCCACATTCCACCAAACGTTTGTACCATAGCTATTATATGGAAAATTTAGTTGTTGAACAGGGAGTGTATTAGTGTGATTTTTGGGTAGTGTATAGTTTTTCAATATCTAAGAAACTGACTTGACCTGAGATGGGATAATGACATGCGATAAAGCCATAAAAGTATTAGCCGTGACAGTGTCTTATATATTTTGTTGGCGAATAATAAATTATTACCCGAAAACTGGTTTTCATAATGAAACTGAAAAATTGGCCGACAGAAATCTAGATTTTCAAATACCCAAGTAGGCAGACCCACTATTTTCTATAGAATGTTTTACAGTTTTTAAGAGATTCGTGTGTTTTATGATAGTTTAAATCTTTTGCGTTAGTTTTTAAAAGAAATGTCGTGCACTAGACCAAAATACTTAATGACCAAGGTAAATACATATTTAAACTTATTAATTTTTGTTTACAATAATTTATTACTAATTTTGTATAACAGTAACATACCTATCTATGCTTTCTGCTATTAGTGCAATAATGTGGTCTCGTAGCACAGTGAGCAAAGGCACCGCTTAATCTTGTTTTCGATCTGTACATGCCGGGTTCGAGACCCGGTTGGTGCATTTTTTAAATATTTTCTTCAAATAAAATTCCTCGTTCGTAGAAAAAATAGTGTATGCAACTCTCATGTAATGGTTATTACATGATCGTTGCATAATATACTATTAGTCACTCGTTTGCTAAATATTCGTGACTAAATAACGTTTTTGACACTTGGTACTTAAAATACTATCACAATATTTTTAATTACATATGAAGAAGTTCTGCTGATTGTTAATATACAGAGTGAGCCACCAAAAATAATTCACCATCCACCCTGTTATTTGGCAGTATTCATTGCATTTTAATGTTGGAGCACTTCGATTTTTGAATTCAATTCACTGCTTTTAAAGGTAGCCTGGGTGAGCTACATACATATTATGGTCTTAAGTTGATATTAATAGACAAAGGGTGTTGAAAATCATATTTTTTCAAGTTCATGTCGTTTTTGGCAAAATGGTCACGATCTTAACTTGTATATTTTATAAAAGATAATAATAATTAAAAGGTAGTCTGGCTGAAGGATCTTAGTTATGGCCATTTGGTTGTACCAATAAATGACGTTTATTATTATTATTATTATCAAAATGTAGATAATATGAGAAGTTACTTTTTGATTTAAATTTCAATAATCGCCACAAACTGATGATTCTAGTTTTCCGTCGACCGTGTATTGACATATGCTATTATAGTTCTCAAAATTGGACAAAATAATACATTAATGGCCCCCATTAATGCATGATTTACATTCATCAACAATTTCTCCGTAGTCAACCCAACGTACATCTTATACATTATATTTATATTGACATTTACCTGTGGTGTAGGCAACCAAACATACATTTTAATGTCATTATTCATTTTTGACAATGACAAATAAATATTTTCATTTTTTAAATATTGAGAAAAATGAATAGAACTTATACAGTCGACGGAAAAGCTTTGTAACTAACACGAGTATTAAAGGGGCATTTAACAATCTCTAACATTAACGCACGAGCACAGCGATTGTTAATGGCCCTCATTAATACACTTGTTGGTTAAATAGCTATTAACATCTCATTGTTAACGTATTGAAATTCTGAAATTTAAACCAAATTGTGTTTTCCTATAATAAGCTTTGTATCATTATTTCGTTATAGTTCGGCCCTGTAAAATCGGTAAGAAACAAGTGCTAAGCAAGCACGTAACAGCCGCCACTGATCTCATATAAAAATGGTGGCGGAATCGGCAGCGGCATTAAAGCGACGGCGACGGGTGATCGATAAATCCAGACTAATTCTGAGCTTATTGCGAGGTTCCTTCGACTTCTCTCCAACCCCCCTTCCCTTTGCACTCTTCCCTGTTCCTTGGCCCATTTCATCTCGCGACAGCAGGCGGCATTTATGGCTTGCATTACATCTTCCGCCTACCCTCCTTTCGTCCTGTTCCCCCTTCTTTCGTCTTCGCAAGCCACTCTACTGCCAAATCGGCCCCTTTTAAAAGAGACAGAAAAAAAAAACAACAAATTGAGCTTTGCTAAATTAGTAGAACGGTTAATGGGAAAGGTATTTAAAAAATGTGCCATATTAAGAATAAGGGTAGAGGGAAAAGACCAAATAATATGGAAAAGTTTATATACAGGGTGATTGATTAGTGTGACAAAGCTCGGTAGGTGTGTTACGAGGTGTGTTATAATGAAAGATACTGAAACATGTGGAGTATAAAAATTGTAGGCAGCTTCAAGCTTCATGTCTCAAAATTAGGATCGATTATAAGTGCAAAGGAGGTCCAATTTTACAATGTGGATACAGTCCACAGTGAATGCCACTTGCCATCGGCTGTGGGCTGTGTCATTTGTCAATTCCAAACGGCATATTTCGGGATAGTCTGGACGAGAATTTTTAACAGTCGTAAGTCTTGTTTTTAAACCAATTTTCGCCAATTGAATAAACGTTTCTCAGTCAGCTCAACAATCAGCAATTGCAGATAATTGGTCCGCCAACGCCTTAAAAGCTTGGAGCAGGTCTACTTAGAGTATGATCAGGCTACAAACCCATATATTTTATTAATTTATTCATGTATATACATACAATACATAGAGCATACAACCAACCCATCAACGACGAAAACCTTGATATAAACGTCCTTGTTTTGTAAAGTGGACAAGGTTAGGTTAGGTTTGTGGTGAGGGGGACTCTCCAAAGACGATCATGTTTGGTAAATGATATTTCATGTCCAAGGGCCGCGGCGGGGCAAGCACCAATTATATACTCTGCTGTTTCAGTATTCCATACGAAGACAAGTTTGTTCTTCCGACAGTCCAAGTCTCAGAATATTCAGATGACAGTGGCCAGTTGGAAGACCTGTTAGACACTGTAGTTCATGCCTGCTATTTGTTTGGTTACATTTTTCGAAGGATGTATAAAAGCCTTTGAATGAACCAATCCTGCTATATTGTTCCAGAAGTCTAAAGCTCTTCTTACTGTCCAGGTATTTAGTGTTTGTTTGGCAAAACTTCAATTTTGTAACGGCACCCTCCATTGCAAGAGAGTCTGCCTTCTCATTTCCATCCATACCAGAGTGGTCAGGCATCCAGACCAGCGATACTCTATTGAGTTCTCCTATTGATGCGAGTCCTTTTTGGTAGGCTAATACCAATTTCGAGGTTACGTGGCAAGAGCTAAGTGCTTTTAAATCCGCTTGGTTCCAGAGAAAATTTTTATTTTTGTATCTGTGTGATTGGTTTGCTCCAATCTCTCCACACATGAAGCAATGGCGTAAATTTCCGCTTGAAATACGGTTGCATAGGATCTTAGAGAGGAGGAGAAAGTTTCTGTCCTAGGTCTGCGCTCGTATACACCTGCACCAGGACCTAAGGTTGTTTTTGAGCCATAGGTGTACCAACAGATGTCTGCTCTTAATAGGAGGAATCATTCATCTCTATTTGGAATTAGGACAGTTTAAGGATAAGGTCGTAGTTTACTGTTGGAGGCATTATATCAAAATACTATGACTTTGAGTGTCCACTAGCAGTTTGATTTGCTTTGTATAGGTCTGTTTTCTGAATTTAGAAATATACACAATTCTATATGTTGTTCATCTGGCATCTCTTTCCAGAGGATTTCCATGGCTGCTGACAGTGTGGTACTGATGATACCAGTAATAGCCAGACAAACCTGCGTCTGTATACCAGAGAGCTTTGATTGGGCTTTCAGGGGCCATCCATAAAGTACGTCACACGAATTTTAGGACCTTTGAACCCCTTCCCCAGTCCTTGTCACAGGTTGTCACATTTTTATAACCCCCCTCCTGATGTGACGTCACACATTTTTTAAATTTATGCATGTATTTAATAACAATCGAGAGAAAACAGCTATTTTCATTTTTCACTCATTTTTATTACATAATAATCTAATAAAATGCTAAATTATTAATATATATAGATCAAGTTCGAAAATTTTTCAAGTTTTTAATTCAAATCCAAACTTTGCGTTTAAGTTTTTAAATTTCAACATGTGACGTCACAAAACTATTGACCCCCCATTCCCCTTGTCACACGATGTCACAATTCGATGATACCCCGCCTCCCCATTAACGTGTGACTTTATGGATGGCCCCTAGCTGTAAAGCTTCCGACCACCAAACAATAGCTTATGTGATCATTTGTCGATCAATCACCGCATATATCGAATAGTTTTGTTTGGTACCCAAGCCACAAGATTTTCCACAGGTCCTGCGTCCACACGGATAGTCTGAACTTTTGGATAACTTTTTACAAGTTAGCGTTCCCTGTAAGTTTTTTATCTTGGACAATTCGTAAATATGGGCAATCAAGATATTGTCCTAAACAATTAATTTAATTATTATTTTAATATTTGTTGTGGATTAATGGATTTTCAATTTCAATTAGTTTTATACACACTACTTTTTAATAACACCTCGTATGTACATATATCCCTATTACTTTTATCGAATATAATTACCTGCATAAAAACGCATCTTACGCCAAACTTTCCTTCAACCAATTTTTTTTCACCTTCAGGAACTTCAACATTCTCCTCCCCTTTCTCCCAGTTTTCCCTGCCGCATTCCTCAAACATAAATAACATTTAATCGGCTAACAAAACAAATTCACTCTACAAATAATTATATCCACTCAAAGGAACAACCCCTCGCAGTCGCTTAAATTTACCTGGAACTTTTCAAACGACTATACCATAATTAACCTCCAGTCAGCAAATGGTCGGGTACACTCCATTCACCAAACAAAACAACGCCGCGCTTGATCTTGAGCACATCGAGCGTTTGTACAAATCGACATCGTTGACTGTACCTTCACACATGCTTTGTACATGTGTGTTGACACTGTATGTTACACATGCTAGTGTGTATGTAAGGAGTGAGGTTAGGTACGGTGGACTAGAATACCCTACCCATATTAAAACGGAGCGGCTTCAGTAGCTGCATATATTGGATAAGGATGTCGGTATTGTGTGCT
>CAJUYH010008253.1:0-15803 GCA_910591685.1 Galerucella tenella | reverse complement strand
TTTTTTTTGGGCCGAGATGGGGAAACTCATGTTCCCAGACATTGTTGGACTCATCCCCACGGGAATGCCTACCAACCAATGGAATCACTACCCTAGCATACTTCAAGACGGGCGGCAGTCCCTCACACACTCTCCGCCATCTTCTCCTTACATGCCATGTCGAGTCCTTCTCTTTCCCTAATCATGCTCTCTATTACGTCACTTATCTCCATCCATTCCTCCTCGCCCCTCAACATAATCTCCACCATATTTTCCCAATACAGCGCCTCTTCCAGTTTATTTTCCAGCTTCTTCAAAACTTCCTCGTTCTTCCATCATCCAAACACATGTCCTACCTCATCCTCCCTTCACATATCTCGCACACACCAGTTTCTCTTTTCCCAATCTTGAGGAGGTAGTTCACTCTCGACCCATGCCCTGGTGAGCACCTGCCTCAAGAAGTAGTTCACCTCCCCGAATTTCCGGTCCACTCAATTTCTCCTGATCCCAATCGCTCTTTTTAACGCGCCCTCATACTCATCCCATTTCGTCATCCATCCATTCCTGTATTAATCCTGGGTTCCACATAAATGTGTGAGACTCCTATTAGGTTGGGCTAAACAAGAACCTAGGCATTTACCATTTGCTATATAAGTATGAATAAGTGAATAAAAATAAGTAGTAGCTTTTACTAAAAATGCAATTAGCAAAAGCGAAAGTTTTTAGCATTGTCTAAAAATGGTGCGAATGAAAGTAAGCAATTACTAAGAATATTGAGGAAAAGCTTACATTTTTGCAAGCTTGTTAGACCCTGGCTTAAAAATTTAGTATTGTTCAACAGTTTGGCAGAAATGGCTACATTTATGAATATGAGATCTGTAAAATTTTATCCCGAAAGAAAAGAAAGTCGTGCCGAAGAATACCACGGTCTGTATAGATTTAGTGAAGAAAATGTTGAGTGGATAGCTAACCATTTTTTGGAGCCAAAAGTGGAGACTAGGGGTGGTGCATTGAGTTAAAAAAAAAACAAATGTAAATATTCTTGCGATTTCTAAGTGATCCTGGATTTCAAATAGGGATCGAAAAAGAAGAAGGAGTTCATAGAACAACAATATGAAAAACGATATCTCACGTTTTACCAAAAATAGTTGAAAAGGCAGGAATTTGGATTAAATTTCCTACAGAAAACCCGACTGACCACGCAATCCACGAATGGGCACAGTTGTATAGATTTGAAATGAATCACTACTCATTTTGAACGTAAACCGTTAGCACTCGTTAACACTTATGCTGCCAGGGATGATTTTCTAGAATTTCTAAACAGGCCATGTCAGCCGTTGGCAACTGACGGACGTTTACTTATATGGGACATGTCAGTCGTTTTAAGCCACGGAGCGACCTTCCGATTAAACCCGTGTCTCAGACCGGCCCCCGCTAGTGATGCTAGAAAATTATAGGTGGCTCAAATGGAAGGGCTGTCGTCAGTCGTTTTTGACTGACATGGCAGCATAAGTGTTAATGATACTGGTTTAAAATGTGCTCGATATTTGCCTTTTTCGATTTGCACATCGGCAGTTAAAATTTGTCCATACACATACAGTCTATCGAATTTCACGGCCGACTGATTGGTTATAAAAATTTAAATATAGGCCTTATTAGTATAAAAACATTTTTTTTATTACTTACCAAAAAAGAACTTTAAGTAAATGCTTGAAATATCTAGCTTTTGCTAGTAAGTAGAAGCAAAAGGTTATTCACTTCAATTTAAGCAAATGCTATTAGCAAAAGCTAAATCTACCTAGTAAAAGCTAAAGCTTATATTTCATACTAAAAGCAAAAGCCAAGTTTTAATTCACTAGGCCAATGTAAGTGATTGTTATCAATCAATCAATCAAACAAAAGGAAATACAGCCAAGACCAAACATACTAGTCAGTATTCAACCTTATCATCGGCCAACAGACCCATCCTACATAGTGTCGATCTGCCAGTGCCAAAGCCTCCAAATCGATCAGAAAGTGAGAGCTTTAGTCAGGAATTTGTTCTAAGTCAGCACGATAAGGTATCTCAAAATAGGGATCCAAGTTATAAACCGTCAACTTCAAAAGAACCGCACTTGACTTAGAGTGATCTTTTAGTACGTGGTTTGAATCTGTCTAAAATACAGGCCACAAATAGGGTAGCTAATGAATGATAATAGTCCAGTAATTTAAGGCATTTTGAACCCTAATCTGCGGAAAAATTCCTAGTGAGCTGGATTTTTGTATACACCTTCATTACGGTGTTGTAATGGGGATGTGAAAAATTGACATCGATATCGTGCCGGCTGTTGGAATGTTTTTAGTTAAGTTAAAAATTATTTCTTGAGCTTTAAACACGTTATTTTAGTTATTTTCTGCTCTCAAACAGTTTTTATCATGAGTGATACATGTTTTATATGCAATGAATTATTATCGGATAGTGATGTTGAAGAAGTTAGGCGTGGTCTACAAACATTGAAAAATGCTAGTGTCGCTAGCTGTAGGAGTGAAAAGATAATATACTATTGCCAATAACGACTTTATTACCACCAGCACCCGATGATCTACTTAACACCATCTCTTGCAATTGTACGAAAGGTTGTGATGGCAAATGTAGATTCAAAAAAATTGGGTTGAGATGTTCAAAAGTTTGTGGACATTGCCGTGGCCAGTCATGGTTGAACGCAGAGTCAAAAAATGATAAAGATGTAGATGTCAATCTAGAAATGAGTCCACTCGTCGTTTTGAAAGCAACTATTACAGATAGAGAAACTGAAGATATCGACAATGAATGAAAAAAATTATATGCTAGTTTATTTTTTTTTGTATTTTTCAGCTCACTAGGAATTTTACCGCAGATAAAACCTTAAATGGCTTGACTGAAGGGGTTTGAGAAAAAACTGAAAAACTCGCATGGCAATGTATTGTGAGTGCTGTTCATAATTTTGCTTTTATTGTTATTTATTATTTAAATAATAATATTAATATTAAAACTACAATTAAAAGATGTTCTTCAAATTAAGGGTAAATAAACTCAAAGTCCAAACCACAACTTTAATATTGATATTGTCCTCCAAAAGAACAAACCATATAGCTTAGCAACTAGTTTCGGTAAAATTTACCATCATCAGGCTATAATAAAAAGGTTACAATTATCAGAAGATCAAATTGAATTAAAGTTAAATTGAGACAAAATTATATTATGTTGTTGAGATGATTTGAAATCTTAGATAATAAACAAAACTTACATAAAAATTAAATATTGACTAAAGTTATATTATATTAAATTACAATTTAGTTACCTTATGAAACATTTACTACTGGTGTAAAACCAATCAATTCACCAACATCATCATTGCTGTAGGTATTAAAATGGTTCGGAAAAGAAAAAGAAAAGGGGAAAAACCTACGCTAAAAGATATCCATGGCCATGGAAACTTAATTATAATGAAGTATTAAAGGAAGGAGGAATTTGTTTTATAAATTTTCATATGAAAAAACAAATGGAAGACTTGGAAGAAATTTAAGGAATTGTAGTTTCTAAAATTTTTCGAGGTACTACAAAGTTGACTAAACTTATATATTAGTTTTAGCAACAGAAGAATATAGATGTTTTTCCCCTTTTCTTTTTCTTTTCCGAACCATTTTAATAAATACAGCAATGATGATGTTGGTGAATTGATTGGTTTTACACCAGTAGTAAATGTTTCATAAGGTAACTAAATTGTAATTTAATATAATATAACTTTAGTCAATATTTAATTTTTATGTAAGTTTTGTTTAATATCTAAGATTTCAAATCATCTCAACAACATAATATAATTTTGTCTCAATTTAACTTCAATTCAATTTGATCTTCTGATAATTGTAACCTTTTTATTATAGCCTGATGATGGTAAATTTTACCGAAACTAGTTGCTAAGCTATATGGTTTGTTCTTTTGGAGGACAATATCAATATTAAAGTTGTGGTTTGGACTTTGAGTTTCATTTACCCTTGTTTTGGATTTCAACCACATTTCAGTAATGGATGATCTCTGGAAGTTGATTTTCTTCAATATTAAAAATTTAAAACATACCCTTTTGCCTTTATTAAATACTCACAAGTTTCTTTTTATTGTTTTTATACGTAAATGATTATTTAGACCTTTTACATTTTTCCGGTCTGTCGGAATTGAGCATTGTCCACTATCTCTAAGAGATTGAACGTGTTTTTAATCTCGACGTGGAGCCTCGAGCTCGAGAAAACCATCGACCATCATCGAGTAGGATGCGGTAAGCAACGGCGGGCGTGGAGGCGGTTTTCGAGTAGTTGTTGAAGTCACACGAACGACATCGCGGACGCCTGGGACAAGACACACTTCCACGTTCTCACGGCCTCCTCTCGCTCACTAAAACTTATCATCTCACTCCTCCTCATTCCTAAGTTGTAGTCGGCACAACACCAACACACAGATACAAACACCAACACACTCGAGAAGAAATTCACGATGGTATACAGTATGTCTCTTAAATCGGTAAAGAATGTAAATTTGCTTATAACATGAAAGTGAATATCTACCATTTTTTCCGCTATTAGCCAAATTTAAGACAAAAATTTAAAAATAATTCACAAGCGCACCACGAGAAGCGTTTATTCCGTCGTCTGACTGACAATTACACTGTCAGTTTTCGGTATATTATGAACATACTCGTTCTGTCATCAGTCATTTTTGGTTGAGCGCGAATTTTGAACTAATGGCATTTTTATTCAAATAATTTCATCTTAATAGGTAATTTCAATCAGCAAATATGTTATAGACAATTTCCTGGGTATACAAAATTATGTTGCAAAAGTTTTTGATGAACTACTATCCAGTCACGTAGCTATAGCTTTTACATGGGGAGGGTTTTGGTTTTTTTCATCTGATAGGTTTAGAAGGGGAAAGCTTTATTGTAGGCGCCGCCTAAGGCAAAAAATCGACTGCCACGACCTAAAGCAATTTTTCAAGTTCAAGAAATAATGTCAAGTTTTTTTTTTTAATTATTTGTTTGACTTGGCTACATCTAAAAGTATTTTTAAACATCGTTTTTCGTTTTGCCCCCTTCTGCTGAAATGGTTATAACCATGTACCTATATATATATTTTAAAGGAGCCGTCCCTTCGCCGGCACCACCTCAGCCTCTTGGGCTTATTGTGGATTCTCCTAACATTCTGACTACTCCTATTCAGCCAATCCGTTCTTTTCTGGTTGGTGGTAGAAGTTTTCTGGAGTCATTTGGGGTCTTCCAATTAGTTTTTGCCTCCTGTGGTCCAGCGTCTCACAGTTGCATAATATGTTCAGAGCTGTTTCAGTTTCCTTTTTGCATTTCCTGCATGTGGGGTCTCCGTTATACAGCCCTATTTTGTTCAGGTGCTCCTTTTGTGGGAAAGTCTCCCGTAAGAAGCCCCGTTATGGTGCGTAGTTTGTTCCTGCTTATTGAGAGCAGTTCTTTTGCTACTTTTTCTGATTGTTCTTTTATAAATTCCTTCCCATGTGTTTGCCTGGGTGTATTCTTCCAGAGTTTTATGGATTGTTCTTTTACCCACCCTTTTAATCATGATCTAGTGGAGCATCTGGGGATGCCCACAGATGGTTCGGGTCAGTTCATCAGTGTTGACGATCCTGCTCTTGCAAGTTCGTCAGCTTTTTCATTGCCAGCGATTCCTTTGTGACCTGGGACCTACTCCAGTGTTACACTGTTCCGAGTCGCCAGTCTTCAAGTTCTTCGCCGCATTCCCATACCAGTACCTGTATATTAATTTGGGAGCACCTATTTCAAAAAGTGATAGATGATTGAAAATTGAAGCTTTTATTAAAACAGAAAATCAATCTCACAAAAGTAAATTTAACCTCTTCAGGAATCTATTTCTATTGCCACATCCCGATGAATACTCATATTGCGGCAGTACGCTAATAAAAAACTATTGTACCTTTATTGTATTTTCTATGGGGAGAATTTGAACCCCCAAAACTCCCCCCCTTATATACGTCCCTGCTACTATCCCTGAATTCTCAAAATATTTGAATATGTCCATTATTGCGACATTGACCTAGGTTAATAATAGAAAATTATTAACCAATAATAGAGAAATTCAACTTCTCAGCTGGCTGTTAGTTTATTTCGTTTCCACAAACCGTTACGTCATAAAAGTTTACCGTGACGTCACAGAACTGTTAACCTGGTTTGTGTGGTTAGTTGAAAGAAAAATGGCTTCTTTTGCTCCCAATAGAAAGTTGATCCAGTACTTTTTGGAGTCATTATGAAATAGGCACCTGAAATCTCAAAATATAAACATTTAGGATAGATATGCAGATACTCCAATCCATTTTAACTCAAGAGTGTAATTCAATGTTTTTCAGGGCATATAGCCAAAGAAGTAGATCCAAACCAGGTAGGATCGACTACACCTTACCAAAAGCATTCCGACCAATTAGTCTCACATCGTTCTTTTTAAAAACAATGGAGAGGTTATGCGAGCGGTATATATAAGAGATGAAGTGCTACTTCACAACCCACTTCATCCAAATCAGCATGCATATACTCTGGGAAGGTCCACTGATTCGGCCCTTCACCAAGTGGTTGGCAGAATCGAAAGATCATTGGACAACAAAGAATCCACCCTGGGTATATCCATAGATATCGAGGGAGCGTTTGATAAAACAACCTTTCCAACAATTACCCAGCAACTCAACTCCAGGAGTGTACCTCTGGTAGTAGGAGAATGGATACTCAAGATTCTCTCTAGTAGAGCAATAAGTATCAATGTAGAAGACATCACAGTAAGAGGACTGGTCATAAGGGGATGTCCACAAGGAGGAGTCTTATCACCCCTTCTGTGGAACATAGTCCTAGACACCCTGATTAATCACCTCAACAACAATGGATTCTACACAATTGCATACGCGGATGACATAGTTATCTTGCAGACTGGCAAATTTCTGAACACACTGTGCGACAGAGCGCAGGATGGGCTTAAATTAATTGAAAAATGGTGTAAGGAACACTCACTGTCGATCAATCCCAGAAAGACTGAGATGGTCCTTTTCACCAGGAAAAGAAGTTTATCGGGTTTCAAACCTCCCGAAATCTTCAAAAGCAAACTAAACTTTTCGGAAGAGGTGAAATACCTTGGTATTACCCTCAACAGGAAACTAACATGGAACTCACATCTACACAGCAGAGCAAAAAGAGCATAGGTGGCTTATGAGCAGTGTCGGGGGACAGGGACGTACATAGGGTCTGTCACCTCGTGTGGTCACCTGGATCTACACTGCAATAATAAGACCCATGTTAACGTATGGAGCAATTGCATGGGGACCGAAAGTTCTACAAGCAACGGCCATCCAAAAATTATATCAAATACAGTGAATGGCTTGTCTGAACATCACAGGAGCCATGAGACCAACACCAACCGCAGCAATGGAACTAATTACTGGTCTGACCCCTCTGGACCTGCACGTCAAGGAGGTTGGTTTACAGCCATGGTACGATTGCGCACGGCTGGTGTAAACCCCGAAGTAGGAGTGGGCCAATTGAGGTTGAGCCTATGGCAGGAAGCGCTCACTGCGCTACCTCTGCTGCAGGCAGCCAACGATGCAATTGAACCCAGGTTTTTGTTTAACAAACCCTACAAAATTCAAATAAAACAGAACACAGAGCCAGATGCTGCTAATGCAATACGCATATATACAGATGGTTCAAATATGAAAGAAGGCTCAGGATGTGGAGTTTACTCGAGAGCACTAGGCCTAAAGATTAAGTGGGGAATGGGAAACAATACCAGCGTGGTTCTAACAGAACTGGCTGGTATCTCAATTGCCACAAAACAACTAACCAGTAGAGGAATTTCTGGCAAAAAAATAACAATCTGCACTGATAGTAGACAAGCCCTATTAGCCTTGAACATACAACGTGTTATATCGAGGCTAGTACTAAAGTGCCACCAAGATTTAGCTGACACCTCGGCATATAACAATATTATCCTGGTGGGTTAGAGGGCACGACAGGAGTAAAGGAAATCGCACTGCTGATTCTTTAGCCAGGGAAGCCGCTGGACTAAAAATTCTAGGACCCAGTGACACCTACGGCCTAACGACTTCGACAATTGCGGAACTAGCCAAACGTTACACCCATGCTCAATCCCTTAAGAGATGGGATGGAATCAAAGGATGCAGTCTTGCCAGGATCACCCTGGGCGACCCTGGAAAGCTGGCGCCGAAGAAATATTTGGCGATGACCAAGAAAAACCTACGTTTAACAGTAGGATTTCTGACTGGTCACTGTCAACTAAGGAAACACCTCCATACTATGGGGCTAGTGGACACACCTCTATGCAGGATGTGTGAACAGTAAGATGAAACTGTCAGGCATGTCTTATGTGAGTGTCCTTAGTTATCGTCAATAAGAGAGTGTGTGTTCGGTGAGTCTTGGCCTACACCTGCCGATATAAAGGAGATGTCTCCTAGTGACCTGTCCACATTCCTGAGAAGGACAGGATGGACAATGACCTAGGAGGACAACTCCTCGGGAGGATGTACAATGGGTCACATGTGGCCTAAGTGCTGTGAGCCTACACACTCACCCTCCCCACTCTACAGATACAGATACAGCCAAAGAAGTAGTTGTTGCTTATTTAGCGATTGGTATCTGTTCTCTGAAAAGAATTTTTCAAACACTCTGTATAGCGTTATAATAGTATTTAACTATTATCTTTGACGTTACTTGATAGCACGCTTTGCTAAAATATGACAATTTTTACAAGAAAGTAAATAAATGTTATTTTATATTTCTGAGACAAACTGTACGTACTGTATTTTTAGATAACCAGATCCGAAGACCGTCTTCGAGTCTTTTTCTTCCGTTGATGTCGCCATCTCAGAGCATCGTTTTAGATGCCCACACAGATTTTATAAAAAAAAAAGATTCATGTTCGACTCTTGTTTATCAGTTACAGAGTTACGAAAAATTATTTACATAATTTACAATTTAATAAGAGACAACTGTTAGGAATTATTTGCTACTGAAAATAAAAGCAACGTTTTTCAATGGTTTTTGCATATTTCAATATGTTAGTGATTTGAAAGTTTGAATTATTCTAAGTAATATCACTAATTCGACTGAATTGTCTCGATTATGGAGTCAGATCGTAGATCTGACGATGTTTCTTGTGAAAATGATTGTTTTGTGATTTTTTAACACATGTAGGTATATTATCTCTGAGACATAAAAGATCTATGATCCTGGGGAAAGTCTCAAAGACTAGTAGCTACTTCAGTCCTATTTCCCAGAGGAATTTTGGTATACCTATCTGCAAGCTTCAACTTAGGTGAATGTCCCTCTTCTATCCAGTAATTTCCAGGGTGCTGTGCCCTAGGATTCTGAATTGCTGTGCAATTCGAAAGTATGTGGATAGTTAGCAAGATATCGTCAATTTGAATTAAAAAAAATTAAATCTATTGCCACTTGCTTTCTTTACTTTTTTTCATCCGATCAACGAGCTACATGCTGCATCCTATTCTATCTAACTGGATGCCATAGATAAAACATACTGGATGTTTCGCTGGGATCTGTCGCTCGTATTTAACCAAAACGTCCTTTCCTCTTGCATGCAGGGTTATATTAAAGATTACAGAATAAAAATATAAGATGTTTCACTTCAGGGCGGTTTGATTCAAGTTGCTGTCCCAAACGGACGCCGCTCTCATAAATTATGTTTACGACTCGCTTTTGTTGTCAATAACGAGACCGGTAGATACCAGAGAAGCTGGAAAAGCTTATTTTATTTTAAGCTATACAGGGGTAATTAGAGAAATATATATTTAAATTAATAGGATTTTTTATCACAAAGGTTTATTTTTAAATGTTAATTATTTAGAAAAATGTTCGGGATATGAATTTGAAAAGTTAATTAAAAAATAAACTTGAATTTTTAAAATGAATCAATTCACAGTTTTTATCCAGCATCTTAGTAATTTTGTGATACTTATTGATAATCTAGCAGATATTTATCACAAATTCAATTAAACATACTCATTAGCCACCAGAATAATAGGGCCACTAAATCTTAAATTTTGATCTTTAAATAACGCGTATTTTTTGGATTGACAAGGTTGAAACAGTGAAAAGAGAAGCAGCTGCAGGATACCTTTATTAAAATTTTTTATAAATGTTGTAAAATACTAAGTTTGGAGATTGGTTTATGTGTTAAATTCAATCTTTTGTCTTTCAAATCTTTCAATATACATTTGAGAGTAAAATATATACGGACTCTGGTAAAGAGACTTGCATAATATTTGAAAGTAAATTGATTACATGGATGATGAAAAGAAAATTTAGTAAATTCGTTCAAAAGGAACTGACCAATTCCCCTTTGGTTAGCTATAGAATTGAATTTTTGTGTTTTCTTGCTTAATGTACTTGTTAATATCCTTATTATAAAAATAAATCCGCAATTTTGTATTAGCAAATATTATAAAATATTACAAAATATTTAGTGTTTAAGCTTTGCTATTAAAGAGAAAAATATTAATATGACTTTTTGCTCATTTCAACAATTAATTGATAAATTTAAAAAATCTATACAACATAAATATAAAACACGAACAACCAATAAACACCGTTCTAAAATAACAGCGCTCGACGGGCGACGTCCCGTATAATATGCCAAATTAAACGCAAGTAAGGACGTAGCGACGTACTGTACCATCCAAGTCACCAGACAGTCACCAGCGGCATCGGTTCTTTACGCGATAAATTCGAACGAGTGAAACATCTTATATTTTTATTCTGTAATCTTTGGTTATATATCTTGAGTCCTCGACTTAACATCGTAGGGGTCGCCAAATGGCAAACCGCGAAAACATACTTGCACTACAGAGTACGTAATTTGATAAAAATTTATCCCCCTCATTATCTTTGTTGACGTGTGTCAAAATGATGTAAACAGTAAATTTTCTTAGTGTGAAATCTTCACTGCAACATCGTGAATTGCAATAATTTCTTGAAGAAGTTGATGCACAATATGACGATTTGCTGTTGCATAATAATTTGAGATGGTTAGGAGCAAAGGCTGCGTTTAAGAAAGATTCTTCAGTATTTTGGAACACGTGAAGACATATATTTCCAACAGTGATCAGACTTCAGCAAACGCTTACTCAAGTTTTCTAAAAAATACAAAAATGCGGATGCGGAAGTTTCCAGTGTAGGTTTCTGGATAAACTTTTTGTGTTAATAAATATCCAGAACTACAAAAATTGGTTTTGAAACCTTTAACTTTGTTTTTGTCAACATGTATTTGTGAAGCAGCATTTTCGAATATAAGCTTCATTAAGAATAATTTTCTTGTTTTCACGCTTTCTTTTGTCGTACATTTCATGCCCTACATGTCGTAAGCTACTTGGTATTTATCCGACTATATTTAACTGGATCTTCATCAACATCATTTTTTTAATTATCGACATGTAAAACTAATCATTATACATATTTACTCCATTCAAATAATATATTGCAAATAATCCAATTATTATTGAATAAAAATATGTATAACTTTAAGAACACCCTACTTAAAATTTCAATTGAAACAATTTAATTCTACAATCTCACAGCTGCTCGCATCTCTGTTATCCCAATAATCAGGACTTAAAAATCGCGAGTTTAAAATTTAAAGTCTTTAAAACATACATCCTCCGAACTACAGAAATATATACGTTTGTCCATTTAATTTGTGGCTGAATTTCTACATTTCCCATTTTTATTTGTTTGTCAATTATTTTTCTTCCAATTCACAATGATGCTTTTTAAATTTTAAAGCGATTCACTGTTTAAAGTGTGTAGAGCTGGTCTTGCTAACTCACATCGATTCTGTGCTCCTGGTAGTCGAGTCGGTAGTCATGTTGAAAGAATGGGGTAACTGCCGTCTAGTCTAATGTAATTAAAGTGGACTGACGGGCTACATATTATATGAATATTATTGATAAAAATTTGAGAAAAAAATTGATTTTGGACGGATAGAAATGTGGATATTAAGTAATTTATTGAATTATTTTTTTGTTCCTGTTGTGAATATCATTTATCATTTATATCATTTAAATAGGTTTACTGGACGGTAAAGCAAGCTGGAATCCATAGAAATATAATGTTCTGTGTGTTCCACTCCGATGAATACCAGGCGCAACTGGTGCAATAGAAGGTAAATTGCCCAGACAAGTTCCTGTATCTTCTGAGATATCCACAGAAGAGCGCATGGAACATGATAATAGGCCAAACAATTATTTTTATGACAAAAGTCTTCAAAACGATTTAGAGATTTACCACAGCAAAAGATGTTTGGTTAGAGTTCCACTCATTGTTTTGAATGCTGGATTGAGGCGCTTAATATAAGTAAGTGCTTATGTATTGATTCTGTCTGTATTTCCTTTTCATATGTTTCCTATATTTATTTTTATGTCACATAAAGGAAAAAGTTGTTTAATAGGTAATAAAGCGTGCACAGTTGCCTCTTATTCTTCACTACCAGCAATTGAAGAATGTCACAACAGCGAATTATTAATAATTCAAGAATGCCGACAAAAATAATCACGTCTTCCATTTAAAAAATTGGTTTGGGAAACGCTGGAGAGGGTAGGCGCTACTATCAAGATCGAAAAAATCGTTGGTTCGGGGATGATGTCTAACAAAGTCAAATCTGCACTGATTCTAAAGTACCCCAGAGTATTATGAAACTCGCTTTTACTACCAGCAGAAGGATTAATCTTTTTAATGATGAACTATACAGATATGTGTATATTGTTACAATTTTTTATTCAAATAAACAGACATTCCTTATAGTTGTTACACCTGAATATGACTCAGCTAATAATTTGCAAAGATTCAATATTAATGGCTTTTCGAACCCCGAAAT
Organism: Galerucella tenella; assembly: GCA_910591685.1. Lineage (NCBI taxonomy): Eukaryota > Metazoa > Arthropoda > Insecta > Coleoptera > Chrysomelidae > Galerucella > Galerucella tenella. Next base: position 2,885 of record CAJUYH010008253.1, on the reverse strand, counting down.
GCATACCTATTAATTTTAAATATGCAACTCATGACTATTCATAAATTTTATAATTTTTTTAACCCCTTAATAACCCTTTTCTCATGAGATTGCTACCTGGAAAAAATGTAATAAAGTGAATGAAAAAATTATTGATTTATTATATATATTATTGGAGCGAGGTAAGGTTGAAGTGAAATGAAATAGTTCATTCATGAACGAATGAAAAGGGTGACTTTAAGTTGTAGCCTTTGTAGGATTTAGATCGTTATTAAATTCTTATTATTATTTCATAGATGCAAGTCATCTTTTTTAAGGTCTATCAATAAATAAAAAGAACGATAGAAAAAAAAACTGGGATATATTCATTAGAATGGAAGGATCAAACTACCAATGGAATAAAATGCAAAAAGGAGACACTGGAAAGAGTAACGACGACTGAATATTTGGGAGCTATTTTGACAGAAGATGGGAAGATAGAGGCAGAAATAACAAATAGGGGAATAAATCAACGGAACTGTACTACAAACTAAATAACTGGGACATAGAGATAGAGATATTGATTTGGAAATGAAAATGAAGATCCGCAATACAATGATGATACCCAACAATAACATACGCAAGTAAATATTGGACACTGAGAAAGAAGGATGAAGCTACAATGAACAAAATTGAGATGAAGCAGAGAAAACAAATAAGTGGGACAAATCTAGAAATGAACAGATAAGACATATAATAAAATCAGAACCAATAATAAGAAAAATGAAGAGAAAACAATGAAATTGGTATGGACATATTTTCAGAATGAAAACAGACAGAAAAATAAGAAAGCGGTAAGTACTATCCACAGAAGAAGGGGTAGACCGAAAAGAAAGTGGATAGACCAAATAAAGGAGATGGGGGATAAGAATGATGAATTGCAAAGATTAACAAGACAGGAAAGAGTGCAAGTATGAGGAACAGGAATCCTCGTCTTATAGGTACCTTAAAATGCATTGGAGAAAGAGAAGATCTTCTTTGTATCTACTACATTTTAGAATATATAAGTTATGTACACCAACTGACAAGTTGACACTAATGACAGTCACTCTGAGGTTAGATTTTAGATTTGTAATTTGGTTTTCTATTTAATGATTATTTTTATTATAAATAGTCAAATATATCTTTTAAAATACCTAAGCAATTAAGTCAACGTCGCAAAAGGAACCAAATCCAAATTACCTAAATGAAACTAAACAAAATGAGAATAACTTTCAAGAATGCAAAGAACGCTTCTCTAGCATTTACCATCAGGGCGACTGTCACATGTCTCCACTTGGATTTGCCCTACTTATATGATAAAAGTAATAGCCGATTTATCTACATAATCGTATATTATACCAATCTTTACCTATTACTCCTTGTGGTTATGTTCCCCTGATATCGTCGAACTCCGAAAAGCGCGACTGTTGCAACCCTTTAGACACTAAACAATCCACAGGTGGGTAAAATTATAAACAGGCGCACATCAACAGGTAAGATAAAGTAGCTTATGGTAAAAAAAAACAATTAGATGAAAATCTAACATATTATTAAAACTTTACTAAGGGAATCAGATGTAGAAAATTGATATACAAAAATGATATTTTTATAATGGAAGATAAAAAATAATTCTTAAATATTAAGCAGCATCTACCGCCATCTTATCGGTATAATGCGAGAAGGTTTTATAGATTTCTGGGCAAAATATATCTACCCATGTTATCATTTACGTACAGAGAAGTATTCCATATGGGTTTTTAACCGAAAAAGTGTCCACCAGTGATAAATAAAGGTTCTGTAAATGGAACCATCGGCGCTAGTGTAGCAAGGTAACCTAAAACGGTGGAATGAAAGAACGGTAAAATTTACAAGTACCTACGTGTTTTTACAGCAATTTCAATATAAGTTGATAGGTGTCTCTGATAGCACACACTGTTAACCCAATTCTTGGTGGTATGGAAATAGTTTACCCATACCAAGGTGGTGGTAAAAATACTACTGCGTTAAATAATATAATATAGTGATATCTGTTCCTACCAGTTACGTCAGAAGTCTTGAATACCAGACGATATGTATCAGGACAGTATAACACCGAGGAAGTAAAAATTGGATGTGATAAAAATCCTTAGCTTCTTTCGTGTGGTTTCGCAAAGTTATATTTTAGACAATGGTCTTGGTAAAGGAACTGAAGTGCACGCACAGTCTAGTGTATTTTATTGGGTTCTAGTCTACTAGCATTGCTGTTAGACTGTGGGACGAGATTTGTTGTTGTTGCAGTGAAATCGAAATAAGTTGAAAACAGTCTGTTTTAATAAAGGAAAGTATAAACAGAAAGAGGTATAGGATGCTGATGTAGGATATATAGCGCAAAGTTATTGCATTACCTATAATACACCTATGTCTTTTTAATATCAATACGACTAGGCGCATTGTAATACTACCAATCAAAAATACCACAATATGGCTGATAATTTTAGGGGCTACGTCTATTGCTTGTGAGTCTTATTAATAAAATGCGATTGGGGTCTATTTTTCGACAATTTCAATGGCGAAGATAATATAATTATAATAATATACCTAATGGTAATTACCTAATGTTTATCTTTACCATTTGCAGCTATATTTATCAATAAACAATTTATGTTTGTGCAATTTGTCTCAAATATTATTTTTTAAACTACTCTAGTATTTCGTACTATTTTTTAAACAGTTTCTAAGATTTAGGGTTCGACCCTAGCTCCTTAGGAACACGAGCGCTATCTACCTACTCGAACCTTGCAACAGAGTGGACCAGTTGGGTGTAGCGACCTATAGAGGAGAGTTGCCATGATCGTACCGTATCCTTCATCGTACCAGCTCCTATTTTCTCATTAACAGTGATGCTA
>CAJUYH010008252.1:0-15806 GCA_910591685.1 Galerucella tenella | reverse complement strand
AAGTTGTATAAATTGACGAAATTGAAAGTTAATCTACGTTATTTCCAGTACTCGAATTACTTCCCAGATGCACTTTATAGCTAAAAGATAAAGTCGTGAGGCAAAAGCCAACTATGAACTGAATATTACTTCTCAACTTTCAATAATATACTTCATAATTCTTAATTAAATTTAAATTCTGTAGGAAATCATTTGATGATCACGAACTTCGAATAAAGTCAAACAACAAAATAGCATGTTGTAGTTGTATAGTTGCAGAATGCAGTGGTAACAATTTAAAGACAAGATCTTTATTTTCTCGATTTGCAAGCAAAATGGCGGAAACAACGACCGGGAGTGACCGTGGCCTGTCACCGGGTCAAATTGGGACATTATTCACCAGGTGCGAACTTAGCCTTTATCATTAATTTTGTCATTTATTTTTACTCACTGAATTTAAAACCTGATTCTTTGTAAATTTCACCAAAAAGACTATCGGGATTTAAATACAGGTGTTTTTTTAAATGGTGTTTTTATTTAACAGGTTGTCGCGAAAATATTGGTTGTTAATATTATATTGTATATAGAGTGCAGTAATTGAAACATTAATTAGAAAGATCTCGGGAACTGAAAATGTCTTTATAGTGAAAATAGTGAATTAATTAATGAAAATATTGCCGTCTTATTTCTACTTCCGGTTATATCGTTTCGTTTTTGAATGGGACGCCAGGAAAATTTTTTAATTTTAGGATTATTCACCTAATTTTAAACAATTCAATGGTACCATACATATCTTCAACCGTTCTTGAGTTCTATCTTTTTTAAAGGAAAACTTCTCTTCCTAACTTTGTACCGGATGGACCAATTAGATCATTCAGCTGTTTTTCGGAAACTGAAAAAAAATGAAAGAAGTTGAAACGAAAGTTGCTGATTGAATGAACGTTGGGCGCCAAAGAAACAGCTCTTGCCTAATTTACTGATTAAATTCGGCGGTAAACTAAGCCGGTTCGCAGGGCTTTGTTACCTTATGAATCTTAGGAAAAAAATGTATTTCAACAAGACTGGGAAAAAGAAAAAAAAAATAGGGCGCCACAAATTTTCTTTCCTAAAAGAAAATCAAAAACAAAATCGAATTTAATGGTCAGTTAACTTTTAAATTGTTAATTCAAAAAAAACTTAACTGTTCTGTGTTTAAAATAAAACTACTGAGCCAAAAAAATGTTTATAATCTCTTTCGTTAAATTTGCAATAAAAGAGCGATAAAGGGTCAATTAATCAACAAGTACATAAAAAATCGAAGATTTTACAAACAAAAATAGGTATCTAGGTGAAGCCTAACACTGTACTTTAGTTATTGGCGTCCCAGTTCACTCAACCATATAAGAATGAATTTCTGGTTGGATTATCTGTATCTGTATTTGTAGAGTGGGGAGGGTGAGTGTGTAGGCTCACAGCACCTAGGCCACATGTGACCCATTGTACATCCTCCCGAGGAGTTGTCCTCCTAGGTCATTGTCCATCCTGTCCTTCTCAGGAAGGTGGACAGGTCACTAGGAGACATCTTGGATTTGGGTTGGATTTCTTCTACACCAATAAAACGGAAATATCTTACTTGACCTCTCAATGGACAGTCGCTATATACTGGTATGTATAGAATGGTACTGGAATTTGTAGAATTTTGCTTCTTGATTAATTGTTAGGCAACTTAGTTTGTACCACGAAACTAGAGCCGGCACTCATACAATCATTGTACTCCTAGGGACCTTCTAGGACCTCCTTTTTTGTGTTTTTATGCCGGGAGCACTGCAGACTATTTGCTTATTGTACCCTACTCCCGCATTAAGTCCACTCATCCAGTGATCCCCGTACCTTCGAATAGACGATATAGGTCCATTGGATGTGCGCCTTATACTTCAGGTGGCACATTGGCTTCTCCGAAGATTGTTTTTCTCCTCGAATCCAGTGCCTAGCAATCAGATAAGATATGGGTTACGGTCTCGGTCTCCATGCCACAAAGTCTGCAGCTTAGGTCCCCGTTATACAGGGTGTCCCAAATAAGAGTGACTGATTTTAAACATAAATTCCCAGCTTATTAATTGCTCCAAAGAGATAGGGTTTTCACTAGTTTCACTAGTTTATCAAAGAGATTTTTTTAGGCTTGGCTGGCATTTCATCTCATCAACACAGGGTGTTTTTCTAGTGTTGGTCAAATTCAAAGGGGAAAATATGTATTTTTTCAAATGGAACACCCTATAATTTTTGATCTCATTCGAAAGAGCAATCATTCTCCTTTCCAAAAATGTATAGTTTCCTATCTTTTGTTTCATCAACAACAAAGATATTCGAGGTTTTAAGTAGTAGTACATTTTTAATCAGTAGTTTCATTTCATATGAAGGTATTTTGATGCCTAAAATCAACTCATGCTGTGACCGTTTGACGCATAACAACAAATTCATTAAAAGAAATTGGTTTTTGAGAGCCCCATATTCTACAATTATGTTTGTTACATATGCCATTAATGTGAAACATTGCTTCATCAAACATAATTCATAATGAATTGGGTTCGTTTCTTAATAAGTCAAGTAGTCTCACATACCATTACTCGTTTTTCATAATCTGACTCGTACAATTTTTGATAAGTCTGAATTTTGTATGGACTTAGTCTTAAAATTTTTAGACATCTTTTAACGTCACTCTTGCTAAGCTCTAAAAGTCCAGCAATTTTTCTAATTGAAATTTTATTATCGTTATCATGTGGCACTTCATGAATTGACATCAACTTGTTTAAAAGACCATCATTATTTATTGGTTTTTTTAAGTGTGCAACCAGTTTCGATAAATTGTACATATAATTGAATTATTGATTTCGTTTCTGCATAAATTATTACAGCTTGAGCTTTTTCACTCACTGTATAGATCATTCCGAAACCGACTAATATGACTTAACAAAATTACTATTGTCAAAACTGCTGATTTTGTTGTTATGCGTCAAACGGTCACAGCATGAGTTGATTTTAGGCATAAAAATACGTTCATATGAAACTACTAATTAAAAATGTACTACTACTTGAAACCTCGAATATCTTTGTTGTTAATGAAACAAAATATAGAAAACTATACATTTTTGGAAAGGAGAATGATTGCTCTTTCGAATGAGATCAAAAATTATAGGGTGTTCTATTTGAAAAATACATATTTTCCCCTTTGAATTTGACCAACATTAGTAAAACACCCTGTGTTGATGAGATGAAATGCCAGCCAAGCCTAAAAAAATCTCTTTGATAAACTAGTGAAACTAGTGAAAACCCCATCTCTTTGGAGCAATTAATAAGCTGGGCATTTATGTTTAAAATCAGTCACTCTTATTTGGGACACCCTGTATAACCCTATTTTATGCAGGTGATCTTTTACCGGGGTATGACCCGTTAATTAACCTGTGATAATTCTTAGCTTATTCTTACTGATATTCAGTAGTTCTTCGGCCCGTTTTAGACATGTGTCACCTATATGAAGGTTTCACTGTGTACCTGCCTTGGAGTGTTCCTCCACTGAAGTCTATGTTGGCTTTGCACCCATTTTTGTATTTGCCCTCGGACTACCTTCTTTGTGGTCCCAAGAGCTGATTCTGGTCCAGCATATGCTGTTGCTGAACCTCTTCTCGCGAGTTCATCAGCTTGTTCATTTTCAGAAATACCGGCACCCACACTAATCTTACTTTAATGTGGTCTGCTAGTTCATTTAGTTCTTTCTGGCATTCTTCTACCAGTCTGAATGTTACCTTGCTGCTGCTTGGCTGTCAGTTAGTATGTTTATCCTATGAGTGTCAGTCATATGTTTGTTAATTTTGACACATTCTAAGATGGCATAAATCTCTGCCCGAAATACAGAGGTATGTTCTCCTAGTGAGAAGGAGCATCTTGTCTGTGACCCGTCTGTGTACCAGGTCTCTCCTCGGGGAAACTTCAATTTGCTCGGGTCTTGCCAGACCTTTCTGTGAGGTATTTCCACCTCATATTTGGGATTGGGGAGAAGTTTAGTGGCCATATAGTCTGTTTTCATATCTAAAATGGCTCCACCTATGATGTTCCCAATGGATATGTGTCGATCTAACTATTTTGTTGCTCAGGTTGCTTTGCTGCCTAAAAAGTCCCATCCTTTTTTCAGGCAGCAGCCTAGGTAGGAACCTCCTCCTCCTCATTGAATATTTTTATTTTCTGAAATGTTAACCACAGAGTTAACGTTTCAAAATCTTTCTAATTATTTGTTGGAAATTTCTAGTTCACTCCACCTAGTATTATCAGGCAGCTTTGATAAAAAGCTGTTATTTTAATTATTTCCATAATAATAATCTAATCATTTAAAGGTTAAACTAAACACTATTAAATTCAAACCATTTTTTCATTTGCAGCTCATAACACTTGACAATGGTCAAATTTCTTCTCAGAAAAGTGAAGAAAGATAATGTATAATCTTCCTTTTCCCATTTTTTCACGTAATTTCTGTCAATTTCTTTTAATGTTGTAGGTTCTAGATTACAAGGGGATCAACTGGCTCGGTTACATCTATATATCAATTTGTTTGCAACTCCAGACTGTTTTGACTTACTAGTTGTAGAGTTGAGAGTCTCCAAATATCACACGCAAAAAATACTCTGGCTGAGTTAAGACGTTCTTTCAACCCAAAATATATTTCTTATAGTTCATATCGGAATATGATTGAAGTATTTCACAGGGCAAATGATATCCCAGTATTAGGACCTCCATCTCATATTACAGCTCATTCGTTTGCTTATGATCACTCGTAATTAGAGCGATTTTGTCTTGTGTTAACTCACCCTCGTTGGTAACAACGTCTAACGTGAGCTAGAGATCCTGTTTCTCAGACATATATAACTTCATGGATTGGGTTGCTGAAAGTATTATCGCCAGGCTGCAAATATTCAGCATGAGCTAGCCTATAGGCATTTTCCTGAGCGAAAATGTCCTCGGTACATGAAGATGTGGTGAAATAAGGTAAAATATCAGCTACAAGAATGCGTTCTTATTGCACCTGTAATCTCCTTGTAGCCTAGTCGATGCAGTCTCTGCAACTTTGTCTTTGCCCTTTCCTTAGTTGTTTTGGTGCACCGAACCAGCGCTGCATTGGTGTGACAAATGGTTAAGGTTTAAGACAAGTTATTTGCAATCTACAATAGACCATTCCAGAACTCGTAACTTTCACAAGTCGGCCTTACTGCGCTAGAGGGCAATCAAATCGATTGGTTGGCGTTGAATGTTGTGTGTTTTCGCAACTGTCCAGTTTCAAAATTTAGCTTTCGAATGTAATCTGCCTAATATTGTATATCAAGGGCCGGTACATCAAAAAATATTATAGACAATATTCACCTTTACGCCATTTTGATCAAAAAACTGCCTATTTAAAATATCGGGAAAACACACACGTCAAGTTTAAAGTTACTGAGGAGCCCCGGCTCAAAGCACTAACCCTAGAATCGCGGCGTTGATCGAATAATTACTTCTCGCTTCGTTAAAGCAACCGGAAATCGGGAGAAATAAACCTCATCCCTTGCTCTTCGCATTCCCTACTTAACAACACTCCAAAACGAAAACATCTTAAATATCTTCAAGAATGAATTGCTAATTAAAGTCTAACTATCATCCGTTGTTTACTTGTGAATTTGCCCTCCAGGACAACATGTCTGATCCCTCCTCTAATGTCATTCTGGAATGGTTTATAATACCTCAAATAGTCCCCATAGCTCAGAGTGCGAAACAACTCTCTTTTAAGCTTTGCTAAGAGGTCGTCAGCTAGTAGTGATAATAGCAAAGATGATGAAACTTCTCGAGAACAGCCTCTTACTTTATTGACCTCCGAAGTAATTAGATGATTATTCTCGTAGCACTAGTGATGGATTGATCCCATTTGACTATAGAAGATCGGAAACTTTTTGCTGTGGTGGCAGCGCTTTGTATCTTTGAACGCCACGTCACGTTCTTTGAGGCTATTGCCTTCTTTAGATCTTCCAAGTGACAATGCTACAGTGGATTTGTCTAATTGGTAGGAAAATTGTTATTACGTGTATATGAAGTATTTTTTCCATACTATGAAGTGGTTTAGATGGATTTAATTATTCTTGAATGCGTTTGCTACTCTTAAAGTAAAGCAGACCCTGGGTTTTTCCATCCTTTTGGAATGTATCCCCATATGAATCACATATTTTTTCATATGCCGTAGAAGGGCTGAAAATATACCATCCTCTCTAGGGGATTTGTGAAGCTTAAAAGTATTAATAGCCCATTTAATTCTAATTTTTGTGCAGTTCTTTCCCGCTCTTGATGTTTTGTAAACAAGTTCAACAAGGTTAACCTTTGCGTCGTCCTCAGAGAGTGTTGAACCCGGAAAGTGAGCGTCTAGTGTTTTTCACTCCGATTGTAGTGCTCTTATATTAATCTGCTTCATTAAATTCTTATTAAAAAATGAAAAAATTTCAAATTCTTCTGGTTACCAGTCCGTTTCTGTTTGTGCTTAGTTCATTTACTGTTCTCAACTTTCTAGAAACAATGATTTTCATAAAGGAATATATAACGAGCAAGAGACAAATTGTCATAAATTTCAAGTGGGTCGATCGGTGTTTCTGTCTCTCGCTTTTCTTACTTCTTACAACGACGACGACAACATACGATGATATCTGTGTCAATTCGTTTAAATATTTACCAGCGTACTCGATTTTAAATGTATAAAGGTACAATTTACATGCATTGTGTCGTGAACCGGAGCAATACATTTGAATAACGCGAAAAGTTATTATTTATACAGTTAAATCTCGTTTTTTCAGTTACTTGCTCGCTAAAAACTGTCCATTTTATAGAAAACATAAAACAATTTGTTGGCTCCTTTCATTTTTGAAACTATGAAGATGGAAGTTTTATAATGTGCGATAATCTGATCTGATCATAGTGAGCATGCTGTTAATATAGTTGCAAAACGTATTTCTGCTTTAAGCTGTCACTATAGTTGTCAAATTTATTCTAAGCAGAAATAATGAACACGCAGAAAGTGCTAATGGAGTAATAACCTTTTGGTTAATGTTAATGTCCTTCTAAGACATTACATTGGAAGAAATGGGAAAAAGGGCAGTTCACTGACAGTTCTCGTCAGATCTGTACTTTGCTGTTTACGGTCAATTATTATTTATGAATAATGAATGTTAATCTCATTGTTATATTAATTTAAATAATACAAAAATAACCAAAAAGATACGCAGAAAAACATCAGCGTTTTGAAAGTTCTCAAGTATTTTCAGTTAGAAAAAGAAGCTGGTGATTATTAACTCCATAGCCGCTTCGATTTTGGCTGAATACGATTCTGATGATTTTATTTATCAAATATAGGTTAGCTATATGTCAAAATAGCGAATAAAATGATAAAATAAAATTATTATTGGTTATATTCACAAAAATTAGCTCTATTATTTCAAGCCTGGACCACGATTCACGAACTGATGAACGATCACATCACTCTTCACTTGATGAACATCAAGCGATGTGTGATGTGAAAGGAACAACTGGTGAAACATGAGCATGTGTGTTAGAATGTGACAAAAACTTAGATCTTATTTTTGGGGGGTTAGGTAGTTTCTTCTTCTTTGTTTAAAAGTAACATTCGGCGTTTGCAGTAAACTGTCATAATACAGTAAATTTTACTTTCATCGGTGGAGGACACTGATTGCTGGAGAATACGTTTTAAAACATCAGTATTCACCTCACTGATTCAAGAATACTGGTCCTGATTTACAAATCTTGTACATATCATTATTCCGGGCACTCGTATATTGTTGATTCTAGTTGATTCTATTGAGTCTATTTTGATTATCTCCAAAATTATCATATTTGTACCTATGTGTTATTGTTTCTTTTTTTCTATAATCACTTTATCTGTTTTCTGTTTTATTGTGTACTTCTGCCATTTCTGATACGCTCTATGTTTTTTCAGGTGCTCTCGCTTTAGTCTGATTCTTTTGTACATGATCTTCACCAGTATTTTTATCGCTGTATTTGTAACCCTGCAGGAGGGGCGCCCTAAATCAAGACACGAATCGGGGCGCCGGGTCTCACGGACTTTTTTTTTAAATAGTTTTTTTTGGAACATTAGTTCTTTACGCCAGGTTATGTTTGAGCGACCAGGGGTCGCGACGCAAAAGATCTGACCGTTACGCGTTACGTTACGCTACGTTATGTTACATTGCTTCGTTATGTGCCTTGCTTTTGTGTGCTTGTGCCTCCTTAGTCTCTCTCTCGTTTACGAAGCAGCGATTCATAATAATAAATATGCTCCTGCCCGGATTCGAACCCGGGCCGCCCGCGTGCAATGCGAGCATTCTAACCACTGAACCACCGATGCTATATTGAAATTCTATGCAAAGCTGGTATTCGCAGTGCTGGTGATCTACTTGAATTTGTTGGGATAAATTTTTACTATTATTTCCATAATTTTTTTTTCGCGATTAAAGGGTCTAGCACATTTACTTTTCGAAATACAGGGTGTTGAAATTTTGAAAACTTGAATGTTTTAATTCGATAACTTTAAAATGAATGGATAAATTGATTTGACATTTGGCAGGTTGTTTTTAAATGTAAAAGGGCATATTTTGAAAGAAATTGTAGTTTGTGCAACTAGTGTGGATATGGACAATCCACACGAGTCGAACAGCATATTTTTTCTACGACCCACTTAAGAAAAAATCTAGAAAATAAAAATTTCGATAAACTGTAATATGACATTTTACAATTCAATTTTATGTTTCCACTAATTCTGTGGTAAACGTACAGTTCTTGAATGTCCAATTTGTATAATGCTACGGTTTCATTTTTTAAATATACGATGCTGTTATTAGTAGATGTTGCCAGTCGGACTCCCTCATGAATTATTTAAAAATAAAATTAACAATAAAAAAAATCTTCCTCAGGGGTAATTTAACCCGGGTCTACTGCGTGAGAGTCTGGTATGCTTACTACTCAACCACCAAAGAATATGCAAATCGTTTATCTATAACGTCAGATGTATTACATAATTTTTGCTTAAAAGGAACTAAAGTTCCTACCGTGTGTCCCGCGACACGTTCTCCTTTTTTTTTTTAATTTTTCGGTAAATTTTAATAGTATAAAATCAAAAACATATCATTTATCTGTGATTTAATTTAAAAAATATACATATACATAATACTCGAAAAAAATAAAAGCTATGTTATAAAAACGTAACACACAAAATGTTCCCGAGTAATATGAAAGATAAAAATACAAAAAATAAATAAAAATATCAAAAAAAATCTCGAATTTGCATTATAATAAGAACAATTTTTCATTTTTATTGGTTTTTGGCAATATTGGAACATGGTACACACCAAGGAGCAAGGTGGGATAGACAAACAAAATTTCCACATTTTTTGCAGTAATACCTAGTTTTTGAGTCTTTTTTGCAAAAAAACATCTTTTTTTTGTACCAGGTGCAATTTCCTGAACTACATTTGATGTACCTGCAACTTCTTGTCTTCTTTGTCTTACAGCTGTTGGCAAAACTTACCAGAAAATGCAGAAGGTGGGTTACAAAAACAATAACAACAACCGGGGCGCCGGGTTTCAGAGACTTTTCGCTTTATAAATTTTTAAAGAGACGACTTGTTGAATCACCACTCACAACAATTTGAACTACGGGCAACGTTTACCACAAAAAAATTGGTGGAAACATAAAATTGAATTGTAAAATTTTCAATTTGAAGTTATATTACAGTTTATAGAAATTTTTATTTCCTAGATTTTTTCTTGAGTGGGTCGTAGAAAAAATATGCTGTTCGACTCGTGTGGATTGTCCATATCGCACTTGAACGATTGAGCACTCCGTCTACGGCGTCGTGCTCAAACTTCGTCCTCTTGCGATATGGCCATCATATCCACACTAGTTGCACAAACTAGGTACTATTTCTATCAAAATATGCCCTTTTACATTTAAAAACAGCCTGCCAAATGTCAAATCAATTTATCCATCCATTTTTAAGTTATCGAATTGAAACATTCAAGTTTTCAAAATTTCAACACCCTGTATTTCGAAAAGTAAATGTGCTAGACCCCTTAATCCTTATATCATTTTGTCCAATTTTGCGAAAGGAATTTACATGCAAACTTTGTAATTACCCTTAAGGTTCGAGATGCTTATACCATTTTTTGCACAATTTTCTTCGAAATGAACGAAATTTCAAAAGTGACATTTATACTTCTCGATCAGTTTAAAATATATTTTGCACTTTGGTGAAATTGTTTTTATGCTATTTATTACTTTTCGACGTCTGAACGGTAAGTAAATCACTTACCGACGTGTTAAACTTAGAAACCAGTAAACACAACCTACCGTCCTGACAACCGATGCTGTAAATAAACAAAAAAGATCAATCGCGCAAAAAAAATTGTGGAAATAATAGTAAAAATTTATCCGAACAAATTCAAGTAGATCACCAGCACTGCGAATACCAGCTTTGCATAGAATTTTAATATAGCATCGGTGGTTCAGTGGTAGAATGCTCGCCTTCCACGCGGGCGACCCGGGATCGATTCCCGGCCGAAGCATACGCACGCAAGCAAGGCACATAACGAAGCAACGTAACATAACGTAACGTAACGGTCAGATCTTTTGCGTCGCGACCCCCGGTCGCTCAAACATAACCTGACGTAAAGTTCCAAAAATATAAAAACATTATTGTGGTTTGATTCCCACAAAAATATGAGAGAAAAAAATAGAATCAGTATTGCCACAAGATACGTACAGAAGATCTTTTTGATAGGTTTTGAAAAATGTACCTGTATCTTCTACAAAACCGTCCTCTACTCCTGTATGCGCAATTATATATCATGAGCCCTCGTCAGCTTCCTTGCATTGTGGTCATAAAGTATTTCCTTGCCATGCTTTTCCATTCGAACCTTTGCTTAAAATCTACGTCTCACCCAAAACCTACGAGCTACTACCTTTTTCTCAAGAGATCTTAACTTTTTAAATCGTACCAACTGAAAATACAATTCAGATTTCCTATGATTAGTCTGCATAAACCTGAAACCTATTTTATTTACCCAGTCAATAGAGACTTTTAGCTTGTCTTAAATTTCTCACGTATCCGTATCCGTAACGAACTGCGCATGTGTAGACCCGTTACGTCTCAGTCGATACGATGCGTTGAGCGTATTGTTACGTACCCTACTCCGTATACTTATACGTATCCGTATCCCGACCAAAGTCAGTATTCCGTGCTATTAGTGCTACATTACATCATCTTCCTCGTCTAGCAGCAATGGATTATTTAATATTACCCCCATTTTACGTTTTACAAAAATATAAAAAAGTAAAGTAAATAAAAAAACTTTGAGGTTATACAATTAAAATCGGAAAGAAGGGATACGTTTCCTGCTAAAGAGGTTTTCTTGGCAATTTCTTTACGTCAACGTAACTCCAATACGGATACGGTTACTTGTAAAAAGTTATGACAAGCTAAAAGTGTCTATTAATGGTTTCTTCTCTCAACCGCTCACGAACAGTTCCTGCCGATACTACTAAAGCAAGAGAGCTGTGCATATAGTTTCAACTCCAGTAATATTATCAGGGAGTGAACGTTTATTTTAAATTCGTCATCATCACGACTCTTTTTTATTCTCAATACAGTTTCTTGTAACGCCACTGCAGTTGGTTCGGTCACTGACTTATTCAAACTTTTCAAGATATCGATGTATTTTTCGGAAAAAGCGCTTCCTTTCGGTACAATCATCTTTCCTTCGTCGGTTATTCTTTCGACCATAATCATGTTTCGTGACTGCAATCTAGAGACAATTTTTCTTAATAATAATGCTTTGTCCTCTTTGCTATGAATTCAAAACATCCTATACAGATAAATCTTGGATAACGAAAAAAAAAATCAATACTTTACCGTTCTCTAGTGTATAAATTCTTTCTATTTTTTCGTATTACATATAAGGAAAGAGTGTCATAGACAACAAGAGTAAGAACTAATAAGAAAAAAAATGCATGTGCATGTATGGTTGGTCGATATGGTGTCGGTGTTCGGTGTCTGGCGCCACAAGAATTTCAACAGTTTCTGTGTTGGTCGCTTGTGCGAGATGTTCTTCTAGTTTTATAGTACGAGACAACTTGGTCAATTTAAAGATTTTATCTACGCCCCTTATGTATTATTGACAGTAGTTTGACACTCTCAATCAAGCCATTTTTATTGTCAATTATATCAATAGTTTAATTTGATAAAAATGACTAACCCAGCAACTTGAGGAACAAAGATTACTTTAAAATAATGCAATAAAAACTATTTTATGATATCTCACTTGAGAATTCGATCAATGTATTTAGTAATAATAAGATATTTGTGGCATTTGAGCACAAAAAGACATGTATTTTAACCGGCGGCAACAGAGCCGTTAGCCGACTGTGCACAAACCGCCACATGTGTTTTTAGCCTTAGCAAAGCCGAAAATGGAGGATTTCGTGCTCTGTGCTATGATATGACTGTTAAAGGGGTTAAAGGCAAGTACTACGGTATTATTGCCAATCGCAGCAACGTGCTTTCAATCTTATAACCTCTTGGTGTTAAAAGGAAGTGCTTGCAGCAAATTCTAGAAGACGACCCTTCTTCTCATTCACTATCAAAAGGAAATGAAAAATACAAACTCCGACCTTGAATAGAGTAACCGTCCCTTTCGCAGAAGAGGCTAGGAACCTAGGAGTCATCCTTGTCAGAAGACTCACGTGGAGTGCACACCTCGCGTATATTGTATCAAAAGCAACAAGGGCTTTCTGAATGTGCCGCAGTCCCTTTGTGAAAACGTGGGGTCTGGAACGAAAAATAATCTATTGCTCCTACTGGGCTGTCAAACTAATAAGTACCTTTGCTGCCTTGGTTTGGTTAGGCAAAACAACGCAACAAAGAGAAAACATAGAATTGACAAAAAGTATAACGACTCGCCTCAATGAAGGTCGCGGATGGAATGAGATAGTGCTTCAACCTCCACTGCATTTACATGTACACCGTAAGATCGCTCTGGATAATGTCTGCAGGATAATGTATCCTATCCACGAAACACTTACCACGGTATGTTCTTGCGCATGTAGCCGACAGCGTGTGACGTCATGTGGAAATCATATTCGGTAATCTACAATGCTGATATGGGGAATACTCTGTTTGTGTTTAATTTTCATGCACATTTCCACTTTATGAATGATTATTCCAATGCGACATGGTTTTTTAGATATAATATGAAATATTACTTCATTATTAGTAACAATGATCGCTCCAATTGAGAGAAAGGCTTCCATTTAATATACCAGTGTTCCAAAAACAAACTGAGGAGTAGGAGTAGCGATTGAAAGACCTGATACCACGATATCAACAGCACTAGGGCACGCTCCAATAATATTCCAAGCGATACTTGTACCAAAACATTTTCAGGCATAAAAGTCCCTGAAAAAATGCCTCAAACAGCAGTATATTCATAACGTCCGATAGCCAGGCTGTTGTAAAGGCTTTAAAACCTACAACTCATGAGTCCAGAATAGTCTAGAATTGCGAACAATCCCTTAAGAAACTGGCTAGACACAACAAATCAACTTTGTAACTCATTGCATGAAATAATTGTCGAAAATAAGACTGGTGATGGTCTCACAGAGAAAGGACCTTGTAGGTTCTCCTTTTGTCAAATCCAATTCATTTTGTAGTGAACAAAAAATCCGGAAATGAGGAAAATAAGCTGAGATCAGATTAGATTAGATTAGAATTGGAGTGGCTCTCTGTCCTATCCCACTACGACCTCTGTAGATTTATTGTGGTACTCCCTATATTAATAGCTCGATATCGTGCTTTATCTTTTTTATTATACTCAATGGCCTTGATACCACCTCCCCTGCGTAGCTCTCTGCTGTCGGTTTTTCTTTTCCTAGTATGTGAAAACGCACCGCTGCTATGCCTTCGCACTCACAGAGTATATGTGCTCCGCGGCTTCGTATTCTTCCTGACCGAACCTGCATAGGCTGTCATCTGCTATATTATGTGCATAGTGAAGCCTACTGAACATAAACTCCGGGCCAAAAACAACCAAAGAGGTTATTATGAACTCTCGCACACTAAGCTAAGTTACTCTCGAAGCTTCAGAGATCTTATCTAAGAGTAATCACATGAGTTATCTCTGGACACTTATCTTCCAGATACCATTTCTGTAGGATAGGCAAGGTGGATCTGACATTGCGGGATAATTGTCTGCCTGCTCCTTGAATACCAGGGACAGATTTAGAGACTGATCAGGCAACAGATCTAGCTCCCTCAGAATTCCAAGATCCCTAGGACTAAAATAAAGATCTTTGGCGCAGTGCGGTAAGGCGATCCAGGGCAATCGATCCCCTAATCCAATCACCGTATCTCACTAATATGGTTCCGGCCAATTTTACTGAATCATTTTTTTTCCAAGCTTCAACTTTCTTAATATAGAAATTGTGTACTGATTTGAATGTGCGATTTTCCCGTACTAATATTGGGCATGATGGAAAGGAAGCTGGAGGAAGAGCAACAACACCATTCGACGATATTTCTCATAGTTGTGTACTTACAACGACGACCCAACTATGTAGAATCGGAACGAGACAAACAAACAACGATCCAAGTAGAGAGAAGTACGTAGGAGGCGCAAGATTAAGTTCATGATTAAATATTATAAATGGCCCTTGCCCTTGTGTTGTTTGTAATTTTTTCCTTTTCGTAGGACATACGCTCACTCGAATTTTATTTCAACGTCTGCGTAACGTTATAAACGTACAGGGTGAGTCGTTGATAACTAAATTGACTGGAAAAAGTTGTTTGGTGAAAATTGATTGAAGAAAAATTTTGTATTTTGGTAATCAGTGCCAAATAATGTGAACAGGAGAACCACAGAAGCTTCAAGAATTGCTTTGGACTGGTTGATAAGTGCTATTCCGTTGGAAACCTGAACTGGACCACCCAAAATTTTGAATTGGGTCGCATTTATTTTATATTTCCAGCGTATTATATTCATTATATACTAGGTGTACGGGCTTGAGTTGAGTTGATTTAATTGAGTTTTTTTAAGTAGTATGTAGGTACTTAGGGTCTGAGGACAGACCAATTTTCAGAATGGCCCACTTTTATATTTAATATTTGTAACGTATTATATTTAATATTCATTCATTAGACTCATTAATAAATAGGTCACACTTCATTCATTATACAAGACGTTCAGTCTTTGTATAACCGTGGAATTGGAAAAATGAATGTATACAGTTATAATATCATCGAGTTTTATTCAATTGAATACTTTTTGATTCTTACATATTCGTTATAGACGTTTGAGTAAAAAAATATGGTTCGTATTTTTGGAATTTTTTAAAAACTATTCGAGGTAACTGAAATTTGTTAAAATATTGCAGAGCAGAAGGGGTATTTAAATGTAAAAATTGAGAAATGAACAGATTTTGGTACACATGAATAGACAATAATTCGTTGGCAAGGGAAATGTTTATACCTATTTTTGAATTATTTAAACATTTGTTAATTAGCTTTCACCCAAAAGAAGTTGTTATAAAATCCCTGCTCATTAGTTAATTGGAAACCAAAATTCTTTTTTCAATCTTGGGGCTATTTCCTAAAGCATTTAGATCCTCGTTGGAAAAATTGAAAGTTTCTCATTTTTCACTTTTTCAACAACAATCTGAGGCATTGAAAAATAAAATACGTGCATAACGCCTATTTCGGGAGACAATTCGACCTTGACTAAAA
>CAJUYH010008251.1:0-15810 GCA_910591685.1 Galerucella tenella | reverse complement strand
CTTCAAAAAACATCTAATATAAATCTAAACTCTTCTCTCATAGGTGGCAATTGCTCATTACTTGTACATAGTCCTCTCAATGGAGTGATTTTAAGTTAATTATTATTTTCATTTCAGATCACCGAACTTACCATTCAATCAGTGGGGGAAAAACTGTAATTTTATTTAAACAAAATGAAATAAACGAGTACAATTTTATGTAACATTTAATCTTGAGATAATTTTGTGACTGATATAGATTTATGCATTTTTTGTTAATATATTTTACTGTTTTATTTGCAGATGTGAGTTTTTATAATTTATTATTATAATATATTGAAAGTAATACAGGTTTTTTATTCCATATCACTAAACCAAGGAAAGAGTACAGTCTATGATTAATACACTGTAACTTCGAAGCCTTCTTTAGGAAGATATTTTTATGTATTGATAATATTTATATACTCTTTTCGAGGAAGTCCTGAGCTTGTAGTATGTAGTCCTGTATAATGTATTGCATAGCTAGTAGGCACAAAATGATAATTTTTTAATATATCGATTTACTAGAGAGTAGAGACTTTATCATTTATACTTGAAAATATTGAACCACAGAAAGCAAGGCAGAAAGCAGTACAAATAAATATTTAGTTTCATAAAGATGACAGTCATATTGATGGATCCCTGTTTGAAGACCTTGATGTTTTGGTCTGTAAATGTGTTATCTATGGTTTTTAACACGTCACTTGACGTTTACACCATTGTATGCCATCGTGGCTGTATCTGTCATTGACGATTTGGAATAACGTTATTTGCGAAGTAGAAAGTTGTAGGAATTGAGATTCTTTCACTGTCGACGTTGCTTTGTATGCATTAGTATTCCAGTATTACATCAAATAAATAGAAGTAAGTTTTATAATATTCTTAAATATTTATAAGTATATGAAACTGTGCGACATTTTATCTAGCAAGAATTCTTTTTTTTTAGCAAAATGGATCAGATTACAAAATTTGTAGAACCTGGAAAACAATTCGCCAAAGATTCTATTAGATTAGTTAAAAGATGTACCAAACCTGATAGACGAGGTAAATATCTATACTTTTTGTCTGTTTGGTCTTAAAGACCATGCTAAATCATTGAATTATCCTCTATAATGTGTATATTTACTTGACATGCAAGTTCAAGATCATGGTATAAATCAACATATTGAAGTTGATTTCAACTTACTTTTGCTTTGATCGATTAACATCTAACTATGTATATGTTGAGTCTACGTTAACTAACTATAGCTTACAGTTCGAAACATGAATAGCATAAGGAATCATTAAGTGTAGTTTGGTCCTTTACATCCTTAAACATTTCAGTTTGTTTTGAAAAAAGTTTATTGATCCAAAACTTTGATGAGAGAGGGTGTTAATAGAGTTTTAAAGCATTTTGACTTGTTAATTTGTTATTTTTTTTGTTATAGAGTTCCAAAAAATAGCTATTGCCACTGCCATAGGATTCTGCATCATGGGATTCATAGGATTTTTCGTAAAACTTATTCATATCCCTATCAACAACATCATTGTGGGATCATAGATATAATTTTTTATTTATGATCATCTTAAATCACAAACTCATCATTTCTGTTCTCCATTGATTATTTAAATAGGGATACATTTATACATTATATAGATATAGATTTCATATTTATGAAGCAATGTTTTTTGCATAAAATAAATGTTTTGTAAAGTTTGGTGATTTTATTTATTCAATTTTTGGAAATAAGGTATGGAGCTAAGGATACAAAATATGTTGACAAATACTTCTGGATTGTTTATGTAGGACTTAAAGTCCTGAGCTCTCCTGTGTAAAGACCATTAAGGTTTTGATGAGAAAGTCTATATTTTTGTGTAATTTAATTTTTTACTGGGAAAGACACAATTGTCGCGTCAGGCAGGGGAGTTTTAATTACTTTAAAAAAAATTGAACCCTTCATCCAAAACTTTCTTTCATTTACTAATATTGCAAGGACGAAGAACTCATTGAAGAAAATGAGGAGTTTGCAAGAAGCAGGTTAATTAAAATAGTTATTTATGTACCAAATAGTAAAGTGATTCTTTATCGGACGACTCTGAAATTATGAGACGAGCGAAGCGAGGCGAATAACACGCGAGTCCGATAAACACACTTTACTGACGTGGTGCATACAAAATTTTATCGCCAACTGCTCAGAATATAAGAAACTGAGGTATATTTCATTGCATTTTATTATGACAAAGTAAACAGCATATATAGAACAAATCTACTTATTATTTGTTATATTTAAATTGGAGGTACACCCTGATGCATTATAAAAGTTAATTCCTGAAGACAAAGGAGTTCCAACAATAATTTGTTATAAATAAATCGCAAGAAAACTATTATGGAGCCGTAATAGGGAGAAGCGTGACACTGACATATGATTTTCGAGTAATGTCAAAGTCAAAATACTTTACCTGCCGCATATGTCACTTTACCTGCCGCAAATGCGGCAGATAAAGTAAATGAAGGTAAACTGTTTGTTTACTTCCGGAAATCAATCTGATAATTGGATGCTTTACTGACGGTTGGCGATAAAGAATATTTTATGAATAAAACAAATGTGTTTTTCTAATGTTGTTTATTTTTAACCAATTTGTGTATAAGGTACAAAATTCTTGATAAAATTATATTACTACTAACAACTAAAAAAGTTACGTAATATTATAAATATAAAACCTTAGAGCACTTCTAGATCTTTACTGGTAGAGTTGTGCGTAAAGCAGGTTTCTATAGAATGTACAGCCAGAATAAACGGAGTCGTTTTTGAATTTTAAAATTAGGTTTTAAACACACGCAGCTTTTTAAATACTGAAAAACTGGTTTTTAAGGACATTTGGACAAAAACTCCTTAGCCACGTTTGCGTTCATCTCATTTGGACTGGCCTAAAAACGATGGAAAAGAACTGAAATTTGTAATACTCGTAACTTTTTAGAATTCGTGTATTTTTTACCCGTTTTTTAATTATTATTTGGGTAGGTAACAAGCGATATAAATCAATATTTTTATGACTTTTTTCTTGTCATTGAAGGGCTGTATTTAAAAAATAAAACAATATATTTAATGCCCCATTAATGTTTATAGCTCCTATATCGACAATGGTTTCTCTTCTAGTAATAACTTTACTAGGCATATTATAAAGTGCAAAATCAGGCGAATATGAAGGATGATTAACAAGTACAACAAGAGTTGTGTTCACTTATAGTTTTGTAAATAAAAGGGTGATGGTGGTCAAATATCATAATTGTTTTCATAAAAGATAAAAATATAATCCTTTTCACAAAATTTTTGATTTAAAAGAAACATGCATAAGTAGGAGCCCTTTTGACTGGAAGAAGATATAATAAAAACCGGTTAGGTTTCTTAATACTTAACTTTTTATACAAAAATATAACTTTGTGTTAAAATAATGATGTGATGGCACAAAAACATTCTTCAAAATGCTACAAGCTTCTTGATAGACAAATTAGTATATATTTTATCACATTCTTTTTCTCAAAATTTAAGTAATTGTCTTTTGAAATTTTGATGTAAAACTTGTGCGGTTCTTTAATTTAAAAAGGCACAGTTTAAAAATAATTATCAAAAAGGTTTGCGAACGTTTCAACAATTTTTTTAAATAAAAATACATCAATCGTAGATAAAAAATTGTTGAAGCCGTTTTAAAACCGACGTTTAAGAAGCACTTTTACTCCCTAAAAAATACTTCGAAGCATTACACGTTCTTAAAGCAAATTATTTTTAATAATTGCCTAAGTCACTAGTACAAAATTGTGGAAAATACAAAAATATTCTGTTCCAACCAAATATATACAGTTTTTTTTTTCATAAAAATAAGTTAATTTGTTTGGAACAGATGAATTTAAAAAAATGTATTGAAATAAAAACCCTTAAAGTTGTGAAAATGGATAAAAACTTATTGGGTATTTAAAACGTAAATTTGTTGAAAGAAATATACTTAGGCACTGGGTATACGTTTCAGACAGGTACATTTATACATAATAGATTTTTTTTTGAAAATATTCAATACATTTTTTCGAATATTACTTAAAATTAAAAAATTGGAAAAGAGGTACAAGAAATATGTTTATTTTATACTAAGCTAATGCAGTAAGTAAAAATTACAAAAATACATTAATTAAAAAACGAAACAAAACTATATTTTTCAACTATAGCACAGTTAAACAATAAAAATTTGGCAGTAACATCCACATTATAAATAATATTAAAACATGTAATTAAAAAATATAAAGTAAGAAATACTATAAACTATTAGTTTTGGAATGCGTTTTATGCACCAATAAAAATACAGGACGTCCCATTCAAAATTACTAAACAATTTTAACCGGAATATGTCAAATTTTTTTTAGATTTTGCTCGGGACACCCTATATCACAGTTATATATTTAAAAATCTTAACATCACTATATAAAATTCACTTCAGATCTGGTAACGAATATAATATAACAATGAGGTGAATATATTCTAACAATATATATTCTATATTACGACACATTATAAGAAATAGAAGAGGCAAAGATATACAATCCCATAATTTTAATAGAAAATGTTGAACAAGAAGCCTGAAAACTTTTTGAAAAAATTATAAATATTTTGGTAAAAATAAAAGTGGGGTAAGAATATCTGGAAAACTATATCTGACAACTAAAACAAGTGCAACTCATTATAAATAGTACGTTTGAATAGGGCATGTCCACTTGACGTCAAAAACTATTTTGACAACTGCCCTGTGGTAAAACAATAAACAAAGCGTTCAGAACACGTGGTACTTAATAGTGAGGTTATGCTGATTTATAAAGATAGATCGTGTTTGAGTTTAGTTGCTTTTGCTTGCATATTTAATAATATATAATATAGGTTAATAGTTGTTTGTTGTTTGATAATTTTTCATCGTGTCTATTGTTTATTGTTCTACCACAGTGGTATTGTCAACTGTCAACTGTCGTGGACATGCCCTATAAAATAAATTCAATAAATATGTTGAGTGATAAAAAAGGTATATAAGGTTATAAAACAAAGTAACAAGTATAGGTAGTATATTTGAAAAAAAATGTAATACCAAAGTTTTGAAATCCTTATCCTAAATATTCAATAATATATAAAAAAAAACTACACTACGCCATACAGCCGTTGTCTAGACCCGAATTACTGTACCCTTGACTACCCGAATAATTGTGCAAACTGTAAGGGTAACTATCTAAGTTGGTAAATTGGGAGAGTTCATAATTATCATCATTCACCTCTTCTACTACTATAGTGGGCTTACTAAAATTAGGTTTTGTGTATGTGACATGATTGATTAATACACTCGAAGGTCGCGTACAGAATTCTGGATTTTGAACCCTGTACAGATTAGGGTCCACTGAGGCTGGTCGGCTGTAAGAGTGAGTATCCAATACTGTATTAACTGGAGGGAGCCTGTAAAGATGTTCTCGTGTCGCTGGTCCTATAAATAAACAAATTCATTTTAAAATTATAAAAAGGAAAACAGTTAGCAAAACTTTCAATTTTATTCATTTACGAACACACGTGCTTGTTTGTGTTACAAATATTCATATGTGTAACAATTTTCAAATTAATCGGTCAAGCAACCATAAGGGCTCTTTCACATTATCCATTTTTTAACGGACCGGTAAATTGGAGTAAAGTTTTAACATGTTGTCCCACGATGTAGCTACAATACGACACTACTGGAACAAAGTAGCACGGACAAGTATAAACCTGTCCATTAGGCTTCTTGTGTGAAGAAAAAAATTCTGTATTGAAGGAAACTGTATATATCTTACCAATATTGTGTTGACACTGCGGCCTGTGCATCGATAGCATCTCCATGAGGGTGTGTTTTTGTTGTTGCAATTCTTGCACCTGAGTTTTGAACTCTATATTTTGGGACTCGAGGATTTCCGATTCTTGAATAAGATTAACCGTTCTTTCTCGTTTTTTTAGGCGACATTTCGTAGCTGCTATTTTGTTACGTTCTCTTCGCCTTCTTCGCCTTTCTTCGTCTTCGGGTGTTAACTAAAAAAAGAAAGGATTTAAAAAATAAAGATAACAAATAATGTCCTAAATACATGGGCGAGCATTTGGGGAAACTGTTAAACATTTGGGAATCAGGAGAAGTAAAAGTTTAGCTCTTCAATGTAGGTACACACGAAAGGCTTAGCTCGTCATCTTTATACAGGGTAGTGAGAAAGTCTGGCACCAAGTTTTTTTCTTTGAAAATAATGAACATATTATCAAATTTCGTGGCTATAAACAGTATTGTATTCTTCGTTTTTGAGAGGAACTGCCAAAAAAACGAAGAATACAATACCGTTGATAATTATGATAATTCTTTTCAAGGAAGATGACTTGGTGCCAGACTTTCTCGCTACCCTGTACTTGGCTTGGCATATATCACACACCTCAATACTATTTCTTGAACAATAATTACAAATAAGTAGTTCAAAACAAAGGGTAGGTATTAAAACAGTTTTTGGGAAACGTCTTATACAGGGTATTTATATGCGACTGTAAGTTTTGGTTCATCTACAGTAAATTTTGTAAATGCAATTCCAGCATAACTATTCATAATTATAAAAAAATACGACTCAGTTGAAAATTCGCAATAAATGTTTAAACTCAAGGTTAAAATCGTAAACTTTAATGCCGGTATACGTGTGTATTGGTCGGTGTAATTAAGACACATTTATTATGGTTGTGTTTTTCATTTTTGCGTTTTTATACAGTGAAAACCTCATACATATTTGTAAGGAGTGACTGTAAGGTATAAAAAGACAGTTAAGATGGTGAATATGTTTGAAATTTTGTGTGGCATGAGTTCAACTAGAAGATAACTACTTTCATTTCTCGTTTTTTGGCAAGCGGTGCCTCACCCACAAAAAGATGCACAGAAAAATTAGTTGAACGACCACTACGAAAAGCAAGGAAAAATCCGATTGGGATCGATCAAATGAAACTTCGCTTATAGTTTGGCAAGTTTATCTGAACCTATGGGGCATCGGTAAGAGGCGAGGAAACATGGCGGTATCTGTCATAAACGTACAAATGGCATACGGTACCTGTTTTACCGAGTAAAACTGAAAAAACAAAGGTCACTGACAATACCAACGCCACTGGATAAATCAATATCAGTCAATTGACGAAGTGAGAGGGAAGAACACACACACGCGCTTGCCAATAAGAAGTCAGCCAAGGAAATTGATTGTTTATTTTTGAAAAGGTTCCTTATTTTTTTATGAATTTTAAAATCAAAAAGGCCTTGTTATAAGTTTAGTAAGAGAAAAAAAATGATTGATATCGATTATTTCTTATAACCTTGTTATCAAAATAAATAAAAAATAAAGATTGTTGTCATACGTGATATTAAACACTGAAAAGAACACTCCATTACAAGAGCTGATACATATCGACCTTATTCAATTTTTTTCTATTTATTTTGGATTATCATGATAATCCATTTAGGACAAAAATCTTTGTGATCATAACTATTTTTAAAAGGTTATGTTTGTAATTTGAATATTTTCTAATTGATCACTTAATTGATTTAACTTGTCGAATTTTTTCAAGCGTTATCTTTATAGCACTTAGTAGGAACATTTAATATATTTCTGGACATCCAGTGTATATTTTATCAAATTAAAATATAATTTCGTTCAAATAAAACGAAATAAAAAATAATAGATCTCAACAAAACTAAAATGCTGTCGTTATTTGGCCGTTGTCCAAACTGATCTGTATCAGTTTGAAATTCAATATGTTTTGATGCATTTGCCAAAAAGCAGTTGATTTCTCGTACTGCTATATAGTTATTATCCGTTGGCACAAGATTTTTGTTCATATTTTATTCTAATACAATAAAAATACATTAACATTTTTCTAAATCAAAACAAGTAGGACATCAATAATTTATATTTTCTATTTTCGATTTGGGGACGCCTTGGATAATATGTCATCTGTCATTGGTTATTGTTTAAATGTCAGTTGATCGAAGTATATTTCGGACGTAAATTAATATTAATTGATGTTGTACAGGATGTCTTCAATCAGATATTTTGGCAACGACCAATAAACTAATTTTCGACTAGAAAACAAAGTTTGCAGACAAGTTGGGGATAAGTAAATTGTATTATATAGTTACAGCGTTGCCAAGGCAGTTCGAATTTACATAAAACTACAAATTTTTCAATGAAAATAATCTAGATCACTTACTCCACTTTCTGTTTTCACTTTATCCTCTTCAGATTCGCTGTATTCGTTCTTTTTGATCTTCTTGACTTTATCCAAATCCAGAAGATCTTCTCCGTCGCTCTGGTGTTTTCGTTTCTGTTCGATCGTAAGCTTGAGTCCAGCTTTTATTAATTGGGAACAAGTATGTTGGACGCTCGGTGGGTTTGTCGTTGGCGATTCCACCTTTAATCAAAACATATTTTTTTTAGAAACATTAATTTCTATCGAGCTCCACTCTCTCAGGTGCAGAGTGCTCTAGCCTGGGGCTAGATGGGACGGATGGAGTAAAAGTTTTGCTTGTTCTGAAACCCCATAAAATGACATAAAATTCAAGTTTTTCAAAACCCGTCTGACTTTTTGACATTTCTTCACATATGGGCTAATATGTCGGGAACCTTAAGGTTTGCAAGGTTCTAGTCTACGCCATTCGATTCAGAATTGAATTTTCTATGAAAATAGGAATTTTCCACATCGAAAAACCTTAGATATGGATTTTAGAATTTTCAGTTTTGAAAATTTACATACCGAAACTTATACTAATTCGGAAGATTCATAATTTTCAAAATCCCTTTTTTTATAGAAAATTCAATTCTAAATCGAATGGCGTAGACTAAAACCTTGCAAACCTTAAGGTTCCCGAGACATTAGTAAATATGTGAAGAAATGTCAAAAAGTCAGACTCCAGGTTTTCATAAAACTGACTGACTGACCATTTTATGGGGTTTCAGGACAAACAAAACTTTTTTTCAAGAATAACATTTTTCACTAAATTAAGATTTAAAAAATTTTCACCTATAGGACACGATGTATGAGTGCGTTAAAAATTGGCGCCCAACGTAGGGCATGAGCTACAACAAACAGTACATCTCAAGATTTCCGACTTATCAGTAGGATTATATATGGCCATTTTTTGAGAATTATATATTTGTTTCAGAGAATAAATAAAGGTTTTCTCTGGAAACAAATAAAGAAGATTACTGGGTATTGTTGTCGATATAAAGATCGATTTTAAACTATCAAGAGTGCATCTTAGATTAATGTATGAGATGATGACAGTATTAATCAAAGAATAAATTGATAATAATGAAGATTAATCATAATAAGAGTCGATACAGGAAAGGAATTTTATTCACAAACGTTTTCTTATAGTTGAAGCAAATGTTTCTCACCTGACTGCTGCTTGAGCTATTGGAGTCACTACTGGAATTAAAATGACCAAAAGATGATCCGTTTGTTAAGGATCTTTTCGTGGTGGTGTCGTTAAACGAATAGTTATCCATAGGATTGGTCATGGCTATGAGGGAATTGAGGATCTCCGGCGTTCGCGGGGTCGAATTGGTGCCCTCCACCAAGAGGCTAAAAAAATTATATTCAGTAAAAGATGGAATTATTCGATTTCAATTTTTTCTTACCTGTTGACGGCGTTTTGGGCCGACGTGGCCAAGTCTACGTTTAAATTATACATAATATCACTATTTTTCTTTAAAATTAAAATCACAATTAACCAGACTGGGCTCTAGGGACACTCGTCTTCAACTAATTATTTTCACAGTCAGTTACGTAGTCTCACGGGGTGTTACAAATAAAAAAAAACGTAACTCCGGAATATTCAAATCACCTACGCGAGCTCTGACGATGTGCAGGTGAAGGAAGTCTGAAACAAAATAATAATACGTGAAAAATTGTTGACGATCTGCTAGGTTACAGATAAAAGATAATAATGAGAGATAAAATTTATTTAATTTTTCAATATTTTTATTTAATCCATATGTCGATAAATATTATTGATCCATTTCACAAGGTTCATAATATATTCGGTTATTTTCTAAAAACACCATGGCCTAATTTGTTATTTTTGTAGTTTAGGTGATTGTGAGTACTTGTGTATACTTTTAACAAAAAAAAGCCTTATTATCCTTGAGCAGACGTGTTATATCGGGGCTAGAGTGCCACCAAGATTTAGCTAACGCCTCGGCAGATAACAATATTATCCTGAGGTGGGTTAAAGGGCACAACAGAAGTAATAGTAATCGCATGCCGATTCTTTAGCCAAGGAAGCGGCTGGACTAAAAATTTTAGGACCCAGTGACACCTACGGCCTAACGACTTCGACAATTGCGGAACTAGCCAAACGTTATACTCATGCTCAATCCCTTAAGAGTTTGGATGAAATCAAAGAATGCAGTTTTGCCAGGATCATCCTGAGCGACCCTGGGAAGCTGGCGCCGAAGAAATATTTGGCGATGACCAGGAAAAACCTAAAATTCTTGAAGATTATGGTTTTAACATGAAAAAAAGAGATGGAACTGATTATACTGAAGCTGGTGTGAAAACACTTTGGAATACGACTGCTCAAATGGTTCAGGAAAAATATTTTCTAGAATTTAACATCAAAATTGATCCATTTAAAGATATTACCTATAAATTTGCTAGATTGGCCAGGGATACAAAACGTAAAAAGCTTCAGGCTGAACCTGAAACCAGAAAAAGAAGTTCTAACGCGTTTACCAAAGAAGAATTGATGGGAATGGTAGAAAGCCATTCTGAAGATAATCCTGATGGGTTACAAAAAAAGTCTTTAATTTATGTTCATTCGAATTAGCATGGCGTGGAAATGAAGCCGCTAATTGTGATATTAATTACTCTAAAAAAGAATATGATAATAAAGGTAATTTTACTGGCAGGGTAGAATATAATCCAATCTTTTCCAAAACGACACAAGGAGGATCAAAAGCTTTATCTGGCAGTAAGTGGCTGGTAAGAAATAATGCTAACAACAATTTGTATCCCGTTCGTTTATTTTTAAAAATTAATGAAAAAAGAGAATCCAATCCTTATCTAACAACAACAAGATTCTTTTTAACAGTACATCCAAATTGGGAGAAAGGAATATGGTACAAAAATTCACCATTGGGAATTAATACAATTTCAAAGTGGGCGAAAATATCGGCAAAATCAATTGGTATAGACACAAAAAAAATAAAAAGAACCAATCATTCACATAGAGCTTCTGGAATATCTGCATTAGCAAAAGAAGGAGTTGGTGAACAAGAAGTAATTAAGCTTACAGGACATTCTTCTGCCCATTCTTTGAAACCATTTCCAACTTATAGAGAACCTTCGAGAAAATAAAGTAAAGGAATCCTCAGTTTCCAATTTAAATTCATCACAGGATATGATGCAAAACAACGTACAATTATAATAATTGTACTTTTTACATAAATAAGTAATTTTTTTTCATAATATTATTTTTTTGGCTTTGTATAATTGAAGTTTGCAATAAATAAAACGTTTAACCATATGATTTTTTAGTTTTTCTCTCGTGAAATAGTCATGTCGAATACCACTCAATTAAAAATTTTGTAAGGTAAAATTTTTCTCTTGTATTCAAGTTTGTTGCTTTTAGGTAATTTTGATCATGACATTTAATCCAATTTGTTAAAAATGTCATTCGCAAAATTGCCAAGCAACAAACTTTCATGACAATCGAAAAATGTTGCCGACAAAATTTTCACTCTCGTGGTATTATATATGACAATACCCTGTATACAATTCAAATTACACAAGTACGAACACTACAAGTGGAGGACGATAATTTAGCAATTTAGTTGTTCAAACTTTTGAATTTTACAATTGACGATTGGTGAAGAAACTTCGACTCTAAAACTATTTCCTCTATTTCTTTTTCAAGTTCTCCATCATTTTTAAAGCCATTTCAGTACATTTTCTAAAAACTTACATCGACTTATCGACTTCTTATATTTGACGTATACATTTCTAGTCTAAAATTTAAAAATAGATCATATTTTTTATGACAAAAATTAAATTTTTGAAATTGTTTTAACCTCAATCAAGTTAATTAATGTTTTAGAGTAATTTTTTTCACAGCTGTGGATTTAATTTTCCCAAAATTAATTCGTCAAATACTCAACATAAATTTTCACATTATTGTGTACACATTCCCGAGGATGTAAAATAGTTTCGTTGTATGTAGAATGTTATTAAAACATAAAATATAGATATCCAACCGACATAGAAAATTCAAATACTTGAAATATCTTCACGTCAAAATAAATACTATTTTTCATCCAATAAACACAACATATTAATAGTAATTAATAATTATGCAATAAAATATTAATTTCAAGTGAAAAGATCAAAATAACAAAATTAAAATATCATTAATGCCAAGGCTGTTACGTTTGATTCGTGAAATCGGGTAAATATATATTCAAATGCATTTATCAACATCAACAACTGTATCCCTTTTTATGTAATAAAAAGCGGTAAACTTCAAAGAAACTTATCTAATCCTAAAAATACCAAGTAATGCATCCACGCTTAAAATACTTATATGGCTGTTTATAATTATTTCGAACATTGACAAAGTATGATAATTATTTTAATACGGCAGTGGCGACTCGCTAAATGAATTTGTAGATCAAGACGGTCAATTCATTACACTACTACAGTGCTTCTCAAAAGTTCCCTACCCCCTCTTTTCTTTTGAACGGTGATAATATTAATATTAAATGAGACCTTATGGAAACTGACACCTCGTTTTAAATGTGTTTATGATAGAAGAAGCTTATAATAGTTCATTTTCACCCTCCAAATATCATCAGTCATAAAGATGGCTGCCCCATCCGTTGACGTCACTCCATTTGTTTACGTTCTTATTCGTGTATCACACTATGAGTTTTTGTGACCTAATTTGTTTCTGAAAGCTTTAAAAATGGATAAAGCCGAAAAAAAACTTTGTATTCTAAGTATTACATTGTTCCAGAGTGTAAATCAACGTCTATTAAAACTTCATATTAAATATTTGTTACTTTACTTGGTGGCGCAAGCAAAAATACACTTAAGAGAAAGGCATTGTGGTCAAAAGTAAACAAATGGTATGACATCACACGTATCATCGGTAGCGTTCGGAAATCCTCGGGTGGTGGTCGGAAAGTGCATTGAAATTTGAATTTTATTTTAAAATTTGGAAGTACTTTTCAATGGAAACTGGTTTATTTCCTTTTATTAGGTGACACCTCTTTTAAAAGGTATATACAATAGAAAAAGCTTATAATAGTTCATTTTCACCTTCCAAATATCATCAGTCTTAGTATCACTGTTCAAAAGAAAATAGGGGGAGAAGAGACTTTTGAGAAGCACTGTATAACAAAGCACCACACTTTTTTTATAAATAAACATTTAAATTCTTATTAACTTTTATTAGGTATATGCTGTTAGCGTTTACCTATGACCTTTGAATTTAAATTATTAATTAAACTGGATAGGGATTTCGGATGTAAATGTATACTTATTTTTATTTATTTTCATCGGCCTGTCAAAAACATTTTGGGAGGATCTACAATCCAAAATCTGACCTTGATGTGCTTGCCTAGATCGTTTAAAAATGTGTCTGGCACACGGCATGAATCGCTGGTTTTATATAGGGTACAAGCATAAATTTTGCTATTGGTGGGAAGTGACGCTCTATCAGGTCTACTACCACCTTGCATGCCTTTTTTCTACAGAAAAAAAAACTACTTTAAAAATCATAAAATTTGAAAGTCCGCCAAAACGCGCTTTACGTCATAAAGATGGCTGCCCCACCCGTTGACGTCACTCCATTTGTTTACGTTCTTATTCGTGTATTACGCTCTGAGTTTTTGTGACCTAATTTGTTTCTGAAAGCTTTAAAAATGGATAAAGCCTGTAAAAAACCTTGTATTCCAAGTATTGTATTGTTCCAGAGTGTAAATCAACGTGTATTAAAACTTCAGATAAAATATTTGTTACTCTACCTGGTGGCGCAAGCAAAAATACACTTAAGAGAGGAGCATTGTGGTCAAAAGTAAACAAATGGTATGACATCACACGTATCATCGGTAGCGTTCGGAAATCCTCGGGTGGTGGTCGGAAAGTGCATTGAAATTTGAATTTTATATTAAAATTTGGAAGTAATTTCCAATGGAAACTGGTTTATATCCTATTATTACTATTACAAATTAATATCTAAGCAAAATATGAAATATGCGTGTACTCTATTTAACTCAAATTACTTTATTGGTGATTTAGGTGATGATTTTTATGCTTTTTGTTCGCCAAGAAGCTTGTTATTTATATTTTTAAACATGTAACTTCCTCGATACATTATTCTATTTTCATTGTACTCTATTGTAATCCACCAAATTTTCTCGTAGTGCTTTGCATCATCAACAAATTATATCCCATGTAATATTATGCATGATAAGGTTGAATTACTTAAAATTGTCAATTTTTCTGCAGCTGAAAACGCCTAACCTAACCTAACCTCTATTGCGCGCGATATTTGAATTATTTGTTATGGTAAGTTTTTATTTTTCAGCTGCTGGCTGCCCTGGTTCTACAAATTTATAAAATAATTAATCATAAAACTTGTAAATAGTATGTCACAAATTATTTGCACCCATCAAACTGTCAAAACTCCAATTTTATTGTTAATGAACAATCTAAATATATCAACAACTAATTTTCTTGAAACTAGTTCAAGTCGTTAAAATGCTCCCCATACATACACAATATTTATTATACAACTATCGTAAATAATATGAAAACTATTTTAATCACTAAATGATATATAACAAGTTTGCCCTCCATTCTTTTGACATTTAAGTAAATAATTATTTAACATTTTCTTTAAACAATGCTATATAGTCGGTAGGTGTAGATATATTTTAGTGTTAAGATCATTAAACAACTTATAGTGTTTCAAGTCGTAAAAAAACTGGTATTATAAAATAATATACGACTCGAGTTTTAGTTAAGCGACTGAGACTGTTTAGAGTGTCACCAATTTGGGAGTGTATTTTTTTTGGAGACTCACAATGCTTTTTCTTATGCGACATTGGTACTGTATGTATTTGGTAAGAGAAGAAAGCTGGTGTTAGGAGTTAGTTTAAATTATTAAAAATATGATAAATATGATTGTGTCAGATTTTATTCAGAAAACTTTTTGACTCTACCCTGTATTTAAGTAAGTATCGCTAAATATTGAAATGCATGTAGCTTCTCTTCAAGTTAAATAATAATGAAAACAGTTTAGTTTTAGCTCTTGAACTAAGCGTTTTCTGTCGAGAATTATTATACACAAATGTGAGCCCAATTTGGGCCTCTGGTTTTCTTCTGCAAATAGTCAGAGGCGTGCATCGATTGTTATATTTATTTTTCATCATTTCCTGTGTGAAGTACACGATTTCTTATCTAAATCCTGCTTTTGTTTAAATTATATTAATCCTTTATAAATGTTTCTATTTGTTTTGTTTTAAAAGCTTTTCGTAGGTATCTCATTATTTATGTTGAAGTTTTTTGTCGGGTGTATAAAAAAAATTTAATGATTAAAAAAAGTAGTTGAAGCTTTTTCGAGACTATACTTGTTAATAATTTTTTCTATTCTTCACCGAGGTCAATAATGTCAAATGTTTTAAGAATACAGGGATGGTAGTTTGACAAAAACTTGTGCAACATAATTTTATTTACCCAGAAG
>CAJUYH010008250.1:0-15811 GCA_910591685.1 Galerucella tenella | reverse complement strand
TATATTGTGGAGTCATTTAAAAACAGTTAGTTTCATTTAAAACCATATGATGAGTAGATTCCACGAAGTGAGGGTTTATACAGTTAACTGATAGAAGTGTTCCACAGACTTCACTACCGCCAAAAGTTCTCTTCTCGTGACGCAGTAGTTCCGTTCTGGTTTGGAGAGGACTTTACTGAAATATCCCAGCACTCTTTCTTGGCCTCCTTGGATCTGTGAGAGTACTCCTCCAATTCCTACGTTGCTTGCATCAGTGTCAAGAATAAAGTCTCCTTCTGGTAACAGATATCCTAGTATCGGTGCCGTGGTTAAATGTCTCTTGAGGGTTTCAAAAGCAGTTTGACAGTCTTTATCCCAATGAAAAGTTCTTGTTTCTTCTGTGAGTCGAGTTAGTGGCTTGGCAATATCTCCAAAGTTCTTTATGAACCTTCGATAGTATGTGCAAAGTCCAAGAAAACTCCTGACTTGATGTTTGTCTGTTGGTTGCGGCCATTGCTTAATGGAAGCAATTTTCTCTTGATCTACTGCCACTCCTTCGTTACTCACGACATGACCCAGATAGTTGACTCGGTTTTGGAATAACTGGCATTTCTTTGGGTTTAACATAAGCTGAGCAGCTTGTAGTCGTTTGAATACGTCTTGCAAATTCTTCTGGTGGTCCTCGAATGTCTTACCTAATACTACGATGTCGTCTAAATAGACCAGGCAAGTTTTCCAAGATAACCCTCTCAATACATTTTCCATTAGTCTTTCAAATGTCGCGGGCGCATTACAGAACCCGAAGGGCATGACGTTGAACTGCCATAATCCGGATCCGGTAGTGAAAGTAGTTTTTTCTTTGTCTTCTGGGTCCATTTCCACTTGCCAATAGCCAGACTTCAGATCCAAAGTGGAAAACATTTTACTGCCAGCCAAAGTGTCTAGCGTATCGTCGATCCGAGGCAGAGGATAGTTGTTCTTTTTCGTCACGTTATTCAGCTGGCGATAGTCCACGCAGAATCTGGTAGTTCCATCCTTTTTCTTGACGAGCACTACTGGAGACACCCATGGACTAGTAGATGGTTCTATCACTTTTTCTTCCTCCATCTCTTTAATAATTCTTTCAGCTTCCTCTCTCTTCGCTTGCGGTAGTCTTCGAGCTGATTGTTTAATTGGCTTGGCATTACTAGTATCGATTTTGTGTTTGACGGCTGATGTTCTACCAGTCTTCCCTCCTTTTGGTACGAATAGGTCTCGATACTGCAAGAGGAATTCCCTCATTTTCCTTTTCTCAGCTCGATTCAAGGATTGGCCAGCTATTGACAACATCTGTTCGAATCTGTCATTAGAATTGTCGGTTGTCATTGTTTGACGAACTACAGACGTCACCGGTGTGCAACATCCAATTCTGGTTTCCTTCTTGAGGGTAATTGGGTAATCGTTTACGTTTATAGCACGTATCTACTGGGATCTCCTTCGCTGACGTAACCAGTCCTTTTCCAATTAGCACTCCTTTACCAACCTCTTCGTCGTAGTTCCAAGGTTCCATCATAACCGGTGTACCTTCTTCCATGATCTCCTGTAGCCGCGCTACTATCATGGTTTCGCTTCGTGCAGGAAGAATAGTATCTTCCTGTACAGCTGCCAACACCGTTCTGTTTTCATGTGGATGAAGGAATACTTCTTCGGAACCCACCTTGATGGTTCTGTTTCTAAAGTCCAACTGGAAACCATGTATATTCATTACGTCCATTCCCAGAATCACGTCTTCTTCGATATCAGCTACGATTACCGTATGCGTAAATTTTTCTTCACCAATTCCCAATTGGATTTGCGTCTCTCCATGAACATTGGCACTCTCCCCTGTTGCGGTCCGGAGTCGCAGCCTCGTTGGCAGAAGCTTCTTAGATTTTGTTATCTCTGGTCGTATAATGGTTCTAGTTGCTCCAGTATCCACCAGCAGAGTATATTTCCTGCCATTAACTTCGCCATCCACATATACACTGTCACTACGGCATCTGAGAGAGGCTATCAGTATGAGAGGGTCTTTGAAACGATCCTGGGTCGGTGCTGCCCCCTCGTGGCCGACCCATTCTAGTTTTTCCTGGGACTGGGGCTCTTGGTTCGCTGGAGTTCTAGGTCGCTTACACGAGCTGCGTACATGTCCTAGCTCGCCACAATTCCAGCATCTAATCTTCCTCGGCTTTCGTTCCACCATGCTTTTTATCAAGTTGACTAACTGGTCAAATTTATCTTCGTCACCCTCTTCTTGAACGGTCCTTACTTTGTTATATCCGGACGCCTTCGTGGCTGCTTCATATTCAAGAGCAGCAGTCAATGCATCGACCATTGTTTTGGGATGGGCTAAACGAAGCGTCCTCTGCATATCAGGGTCACGTAAGCCATCAATAAGCAAATCGGACTAGTCGGGCAATATCCACTTCATACTCTTGAAGGGTTTCATCACGTCTCTGCTTCCGATTCTTCATCTGAGATTGGTACAAGTGTTCTAGATGTTCGTGACCATATCGCATGTCCAATCTCTTCTTCAGCTGCTCAAAGTCATCTGTTTCTTCAAGAGGTATCGTCTGAAGCACATCCAAGGCATCTCCCCGAAGCGCGATGGTCTGTCTGACCAATTATTCGCTCTAGCGGCTGCTTCAAATTGTTTTACATAATTGGTCCACGACATCTTTCCGTCGAACGTTGGGGCCTTGACTCGAGCAAAACTGCCAATATCTTCTATATTGGGGAGTGTTTCTGGCTTGCAGGGTTTTATTTGCTCGATCTTCTTTTCTTCTGCTGGTATGTCTTGTATTATTGAGTCTGCCATTTTCCTCTCTAACTCCTGGATTTTCTCTTCCATCGTTGTCATTTTATTCTTCATATCAGATTTTAGGGACAAAATTCTATTTTCAACTTTATTTTCGACAGTGGCAATATCATTTTTTATTGACAAAATATCGGTAGAAATATCGTCTTTCATGGTAGAAATCTTCTCGTCCATATTAGCAGAAATATCATTTTTCATGCTAGAAATCTTCTCATCCATAGAGGAAATGTTAGCAGAAATATCCTTCATGGTAGAAATATCATTTTTCATGGTAGAAATCTTCTCGTCCATATTAGCAGAAATATCGTCCTTCATAGCAGATATTGACGAGATTATGGTGGAGGACTCGTCATTGAATAAGAATGTTTCTGGATCCAAGTCTTCACTTTCCAGTGCTATTTTCAGTCTTTCAACTAATTCACTCTTCTTACCGATCGTTTCCAACTCGCGATTTTCCAATTCTGCTTTTAGTTCCGTCACTTTCAGGTCACATAGTCTCTTAGCCATTTTTACGTAATTATTTATTTATATTATCCCACTTCTGACACCAATATAATGTTTTTCTTATTTTTTTAAAGAGTTTTTAACGTGGGATGAAATTATACACTCACTATGGCTAATTACTATCGATTTATTAAAGAAACACTTACACACTATAATAATCTTAATTTATATATACACACTACTTAATGTCTATTAATTTATCTACACACGGTATAATAATTGTCCTAATTTATCTTCAACACTATTTATATTCACTTCTGTTCACTCACTGTATACTGAAACTGTTTACCGATTCACTGTATACTGAACAACTCCTCGATTCACTCGAAAACCCGCTATAATATACCTACCCTCGAAACTCTAGAAATTTCGCGATAAACCATTGTATGGCCTGGTACATTTCTAGAAAAGTCTGGATATTACCTGCGAAAGAACGATCGCATTCATCGTTTGCGACAGGACCGGCTTCGGGACTAGTGAGTTCGTAACAATACTTTAAAAGGTACTTATGGGAAAAAAATCAGCCGTATTGCTAATTACTTGTAGTTGTCACCCCTATCGTCTGGCCTACATGGTAACAGGCATTTTATAAAAAATAGCGAGTACTTTTGGAAAAATCTATCCAAGGGAGTTTGGAAATGCAAGAGTAAATAAAGATTTTCATTCAAAGTAGTTATTTCCAAAAAAAATTAATTCGGGCGTTGATGGGTTCATATGCAAATGTCATTATAATCTTCTTCTTTTTTCCTCCTCCAATTCGGGTAACTCTCTTATTATATTGCTCCATGACAAAATAAGTGACTAGTTTCAACTTATACCAGTGACTTTAAAATCTAATAGGCGGTTTTTAAGAAATTTTTAAGAAAATAATTTTTCATATATGTGGATAAAAACAAAACAACAATCGCAAATTTTACAAAACACTGTGCGACTTAATTTTTTTCCTCAGATTTAACGATCTGCTAATCTTAATAAGAATCTATTTTCAGTTGAATTCGCCGCTAACTGGGAACGTATTTAATAATGAAATCGAGTTATTAAAGCGGCTCAAATACCCAAAATTGAATTTTGAAACTAAAACTTATAAATCGTGAATTGTATCAAGTTCTGAAACGAATTCTCCAGAAACCTCCAGTGCACACAATTGTTTGCACAATGTGGGTATCCGAAATTCAGGTTACAAACCGGCAATATTGGAAAGCTTCCATGTGTTAACTGGAGCATACCTCTGCTTTGCTCTGAAATAATAATCTACAGAAGCGGTACGCACAAATTGTGATTGAAAATGGATTTTACAATTGATGAAATTCCTGATATACAGTCCGTTTATAAAGTAACGTATAAATTAACCACTATCCAAGTAAATAGGTGAATAGGTATAGTCAAATGTAGTCTTATCATGCGGGTCATACGATTTAACAAAGACAAATACTCACCGATTTTGTTTTCTTTTATTGCGTTGAATCATAACTTCCAAATAAAATCCGTCAGATAAATAAGATGGGAATTATGACGAGAAGAAAATGGATTTTTCAGCGATTCTAAAAAGTCTTCCACCAGCTAAGTTTCCATTTAAATATGTAGGTTATGTGACTTTGACAATTCAAAGTGACAATATAAATAATAAGAAGCAATTTTCCGGCTTTTTGCATCCCCAAGCAAAAAAATGGTACTTAATCTGAAAGATTATTTCGAGAATGGAAGAAAAAGTGGAAATTCATCAACCAGTGTGCAGGAAACATTTTGGTAACCTCTGTGTTTTCTGATTTGATTCATATGGCCACTGAGCCCGCACGATAAGAGCGCTTTTAACTATGGGCATTTAATTTTTGGCTGCTGTTTTTCCTAATAATTTTCATTTTTTTCTCCGCATAACGTTAATGCTAAACTGTCAACTAACTGACAAATGACTAAAGAATATCAAATATTCAATCCTGACACAGGACAGCTGTCAAATTAGAAATAGGAAATTTCTAAGAAAGTGCGTATTGGAACGAAGCTCCTTATCGCGCGTTGTGAAAGGGGGCTAGACGGATAAAATTCTTACCAAAAATTGTCACGACACTTTTTGATATAGGAAGCTATTGTAAGCTGTGCGGCGTCGCATGTTTCTCTGTCTGTATCTTTCTCTCTTATAGAAAGCAAGCCAGATATTTTCATTTCTATTTCGCATTGAACAGTGTGGTGTCGCGACGATTATTTTTGTTGAGTGTATACAGGTTTTTTGTAAATAATGAATAATAAAAAATAATAATAATAATGAATCCTGACAATATTTCTGCACAAGTTCCGGATATTGCTGATGGAGTTAGATACGTAGAGATTATATACAGATAATCATAATAAATGCTTTTGTATTTTTATCAAGTACGCACTATAACCTCTCTTTATTATTGTGCTAACCAAGTCATACGCATTATAATCTCCACATTTTGTGTGTTTAGCAAGTGTACGCGTCATAATTTTAATAAATTCAAAAACAAATCATATTTTAATATTACAATTTCAGAACGTATGTATTTAGCAAGCCGTGCGTGTTCTAACGTATGTATAATGTACAATTCCTTCACTAATTAATCGAAAGGAACTTCGTTCCATCCGGGTGTCCCTTGACACCTCTCAAGTTTTTTTTACGGTATTATGGTAAATGCTCCATTAATTGATTAGATTGTTTATAATCTTTTAGTAACTATTCCAAAGTGATTAGCAGAAACAAGCTATGTCATGCGACGGTGAGGTTTTTTTTATTCTGAAAAATCTCAATGTAACAGTTCTCTAGAGCGACATGACAATTAGCTTGCTGGCTGCAGTTCCAAAGAGCAGAAAAGTATTTTGTTCGTTCAAATAAAACAGAATTTGCTTGGTAAGTAAGAGCGAGAATAAATTATCGTTTCAAGCTTCCATTTAGGAATTCAAGTATCACGAAATATCACTTAGTCATGATATATTAAAAAAAGCAATGAAAGGAACCTTGTTAAGTGGGATATTCTCCAGGAGCTGGAAGCATCCCACATTTACTTTCTCATGAGATAAAATATTCTCGAAGGCGCTTAAATATAATGGAAAAAAAGGAAAAACCATCAAACTGGAAAAGGGTCTGGAAAACAGGTATTAGCTGTATTGTCTGAAATCCGCCTCTTACATCTCCCATTCGCACTGATTATTTAACGAGCTTTTTTAAACATATTTAAGAAGAATGTCATCAGAATCACAATCATAAGTTTTTAACATGACCTACCCAGTATCTTTAGAAATAGTGGTTCAATTTGGGGGGCATTAGTAATAAATATGTATAGGTACACAGTATTTAATAGATATCTTGTTTCAATAGTGTTGTGAAAGCTGTCGCTATAGAACATAGTAATCGATGAAGAGGGTAACATCTATATTGACGTACCCTTTATGCTAAACCTGTATATATATTTGTAGTGCAATCCTACAAATATATATATATATATATATATATATATATATATATATATACAGGCTTAGCATATTTCATATTTTGCTTAGATATTAATGTATAATAGTGAAGTTGATATCAAAAATTACTAATAATAGGAAATAAACCAGTTTCCATTGGAAATTACTTCCAAGTTTTAAAATTAAATTCAAATTTCAATGCACTTTCCGACCACAACCCAAGGATTTCCGAACGCTACCGATGATACGTGTGATGTCATGTCTCTTTGTGTTTACTTATGTCAATATGGCCGGTATTGCATTAGGTTATGTGCAGTTGTGTGTTTATATTGTATTTTAATCAACTATTAATTGCTTCAGCGACGTAAAAATATCATTTATATGTTTGTTTGAGACCATTAAGTGTTTGTGTGCGCTTTTTTTTACTTCTAAAAGTCAACGTAAAGTGGAAAGTGGACATAAATATTCGATATTTCCGAGGACATTTTAAAACTTTTGGAAGAATATATTTCATTTACTAGTTCAGTGTTCAGTGACGATTCTTTCATATTTTGTGAGTAAAGATATGGCTAGCGAAGGTTTTGTAAAAGCACAAACTGATAACTTGCCCAAAGTAGACTTATTTATGCTGCTTGAATTTATGAAGTCAAACAGCTGCTCTAATGCAGATGAAATAAGAGGAGTTAAAGCATTATCGTAAGTACGATTTAAACTATGTTTTATTTAAATATATACCAACCATATTTCGATGTGTGGTCGTAAGAAAATGATGTTTTTATGGATGATTCCTAGACATATAGGTACATAACCTCAAACTAAGAATAAAAATTACCAGCATAGAAGTAGGTACTTACATTAAAATGGTCTGCACAAACAAAAGTAATGCCCTTCTCTTAAGTGTATTTTTGCTTGGCACCACCAGGTGAAGTAACAAATATTTTGTCTGGAGTTTTAATAGACGTTGATTTACACACTGCAACAATGCAATACTTGGAATACAAAGTTTTTTTTTCGGCTTTATCCATTTTTAAAGCTTTCAGAAACAAATTAGGTCTCAAGAACTCAGAGCGTGATACACGAATAAGAACGTAAACAAATGACGTCACACCATGGGGCAGCCATCTTTATGAAGTAAAGCGCGTTTTGGCGGACTTTCAAATTTTATGATTTTTGAAGTCGTTTTAAAAGTAAAGTTTATATTTTTTGGGAAAAAATAGGCATGCAAGGTGTTAGGAGACCTGATAAAGCGTCAATTCCCACCAATACTTGAAATTTATATTTTCATTTTTTCTTAATGAAACGATATATAAAGCAGTATTAATCGTCTGCTATTATGATTAAGATTTTTCCAAATATGAAAATCGGTAAATATTGTTTTAGTCAAGAAAATATTGTTGTATTCTGTGTAATTTTTTTTTAAATTGCAGAGCGCTTTCAGCTATTAAGCCTTCTTCAGTGCGATACTCGTCAGGTATGTGATACAAGAAACCTCATTAAAGATCGACAACACATTAACATCACAAAATAAAATTTCTTAAAATTACATCAATTTAAAATTATGCCCTCTTTGGGGTAAACTGTCTTCAAATTTTGAACATTCTTAGTTTAAATTTTAATATCTTCAACTACTCCACGAACACGTGTTAGTAGAACGGAAATTCTTGTATCACCATAC
This sequence comes from Galerucella tenella, assembly GCA_910591685.1. Classification (NCBI taxonomy): domain Eukaryota; kingdom Metazoa; phylum Arthropoda; class Insecta; order Coleoptera; family Chrysomelidae; genus Galerucella; species Galerucella tenella. The sequence continues at coordinate 7,397 of CAJUYH010008250.1, read as the reverse complement.
CTGACGAGTATCGCACTGAAGATGGCTTAATAGCCGAAAGCGCTTTGCAATTGAAAAAAATTTTACACAGAATACAACAATGTTTTCTTGACTTTCTAGTCATGTGTACTCAGCTATAAAGATATTCACAATAATGTTTCAGGCAATGTTCCATATTTGAGTTATAAATAGCAGAGAAGAGAACAAATATATTTTAGATTAAAAGAAATCATGAATATATATGGAAAGAAAGCCTGAGTCGTCATTTAGGTGAAGAAGATTTAAAAATGTTTGTTCCATACATTAACGCTAAGTATCTTAAAAAGTAGGATGAAGCCCCATAATTGCGAGTTACAGAAAATCGTTAAACAGCCAAGAAATTCATTCAATAATTGAAAATTATTAAGAACATTATAACGATTATTAGTTGGTATAATAATATAATGAGTTTATCGTCAAATGAACATTATAAATTAAACTATTGACTGGATTGTGACGGTATCGTATCGTCTTACAGTCAAGTAAAAGCCGTCAAATTCAAGTTCGTACTAAAAGAATTGCACCCACACAATTTCTACAAAGTGATATCTCGTTTGAAAGGCATTGACATTGGCTATATAGCCATATTAATTTTGTTTGGGTTCAAACTTATTTTGACGGATAAATTAAATAAATACCAAAGTTATCGAAATTATTTTTTTAAATTCAATAGATAATATATCAACAATGGATTCTTATAGCAAGTGTTCGAAATGTGCTCCGTCCACTTCCTGACAGTAATACATCCTATTAGTAAACTCTTGTCGTAATCGTTCGAATGTGTCAGCTGAAATTGCATTGCATTCTTCAATAATTCTTTCTTTCAAAACGCCAATGCTATCTGGTGCCGTAGTATAAACCTTGGATTTCAAGTACCCCCATAGAAAAAAATCTAATGGTGTCAGATCTGGTGACCGAGGTGGCCATTCTATAGGACCTCGCCGGCTGATCCATCTACCTCTATATTAACTGCTCAATTGCATTTTGTAACATCTCCAGATACACTTCACCGCTTAAATTTGAATTTAGGAAGACAGGAGCAACTATGTGGTTTCCCAAAATACCTGACCAAACATTAACTTTTTCTGGAAATTGGGTATGCTGTTCACGAAAGGTGTGAGGATTTGTGTCACTCCAATACCTTACATTTTGTGTATTCACATTTCCATTGAGGCAAAAAGTACTTTCGTCACTAAAACAAATTGTTTTTGTGTAATGTGGGTTTCGACTGATTTTATTTGTTGTTTTATTTGAATAGCACTGTATATGCATAATAATAAAATGTTTTCAATACTTTTACCAAATACCGTACGCCATTGGTTGCTCAGGACAGATATGGGCCATGTTTCCACACTCCTCACTGCGTAGCTTCAGATAGGTTTGCCAAAATATATTATTGTGTGAATATTACACTCCTGTATTAAAAATCCCATATGAAGCGAGATCTTATTGCCATAATTTTTGCTATTTCAAGTTCCGTTTGAGTCAGTGGCCAGTGCGGATAACAATAAACTCGTAGTTTGTTGTTTTTGCGTGCTTTTTTGTTTGCTATTTTTAAAGTAAACTTTTATAACATTGGTTATAGCGTGCTGTAGATGATAATAAATTATTCCACATTATACGGTTTCATTGTGTTCAGTCACTTAGATATATTATGTTTAAATAACTTTTTCAATTATATTTCGTCGCGCACCAAAATCCCGAAAGGTGAATACGGCGTTGATATGGACATCGAGCACGATAATATTATGCTATTATTCTGAGGGAACCTTCTATTTCGGTACAGATTAACGTGGACAAGTTAATTATCTCCGAGTGACACATATTAAAATGGGTTATAATACAAAAAAATATTATTATTTCTAACTAAAATATATTTGTTTTTCGCATGATATATAAAGAGATTTGAGTTCTGTGGAATTAACTATTATAATGATATAAATACACAATGAAGAAATATAATATAGGTAGATGATAAATAACAATGCCCACAACTATTTATGTGTACGTGATCGACTGACTTGACTTGACCAAGAGTATCTATCAGTATCAGTGGCAGCGGTACAGAGGTTACCGGCTAACATGGCCATCCTGAAATTGGGACGATCTCGTTCAGTTCGCTCTCATTCCGACTTTTTTGTCATCAGCGCCAGCTAAACAGAGAACATCTTGAGTAAACTGAGGAAGGAATCAAATATGGTATTACACCTTATATTCACCATATTCCAGAAGACCAGCCTGTCAATACAGAAATTGTCCAAGCGTCACCAGCCAGAACCCACACTCTTTCAAAGTCAGACAACTCAAGCTAAATATTCAATAAACACCAATTCAGCTATCGAAAATATACGCACAGTCAGGCGGTTAAGTGGCAATATTTTTGTGATTTTCTTCACTGAAATAAGCTACAGATTTCTTCAAACTGTGGCATTATTAAGTAGTTCAAGGAACTCTCGTCCAGGCTGCTGAAACTGGGTGAAAGACATTTGAAGACAGCTACCGACCTGGTGACTGGATTTGTACAGATGGGCAAAGTTAGTGAACCTCACAACTACTGAAGATCCCTCCAGATAAACTGGTGAGCTATATAGAAGACACGAAGCTTCTGGAATGGAAGTAGGTAGACATGGGTAATTGAACAAAGATTCAGTTCAAGTGCCTGGGCTGTTAAGCCCAATCCAAACGTATGAATGAATGAATGATATGTAGTTCAAGTGGAATATCTGCAGACAGGCTTTTGAAGTTTCAATAATTCCAGTTCAGCTTTCATCTGATCTGTTATTGGTCACCAAACTAAGGCAGCATAAGTAACCAAATTAGTCTCATCACAGCTATGTGCTGCCAGTTTACGACCCGTTGATTCAGTCTGCGTATACTTCCTATTGTTCGTTTGTCAGCCATTATGGCCATCTTCCCTTCTGTAATGAATGTATTGTCGATGGATACTTTGGTAGATTATAGGTGTGGAAGGGCCTCTGAATAGGTGTTGCTGCTGGTCACTCGGAGGGTCATCTCACAGGAATAAAACAACTACCTGTAGCACTGGGATACGTTCTATTTATTACTTGAACTTACTACTATACATTATACTACTCAATACTTATGAATTGTGATATTCATATTTTAACATTCCTATTAACATTAACCCTAATATTAATAGTAATTGTTAAAACACTATCGTTTGCATATTTATAGGACAAGTCAAGTTCATCATAAGTAAATATAAATAATACTTTTTATGTTTATTTCACGCTCTGAACTTGACTTCGTACGTGCCACCTTCCTACTTCTTATTTATGTAACGATTCAACATTCTTATGATTTATTGAAATTAGCTTCAAGGGAATTCACGTCTTTTGTTTAAATATTATTGTTAACTTATTATATTGACCAAAAGGCATCGCACATTCTCCTTTTACGAAAAGAATAAATTCCGTTGAACTTCCTTTCCTCCTAATGAAATGAATTTACAAATCTCCTAAAAATAGATGATAAATGATTATTAAATAATTTCATTAACCTACGGTTACATATATTTATAAATTAATGTATGTCCATTATCTTTAAAAATTGTCTACGATAACTTAGTTATTTTTCGTGTTCATTTATTTTCACTCAATGTTTTTATTACTTGTTATCCGAATTTATTCACTATCATTAATTGTTTATGATGTTTGTTATTACATTTTGTTTACTTATTCATAATTGTTTGTAAACTCACTCACACTTTCACAATTTTTAATTCATTCTACAGTAAGGGTATAGTATGTTCTTGTGTATTTCTTTTATCACACCTGATTCTAATTTGATTTTACAGTTAACCTCACTCACCTCTGTGACTGTAAATGGACCTATATATTGAGATTCAAATTTGGCTCCATTTCCCCTTTTTACTAAAACTGAATCCCCTATTTTAAAATCTACTGGATTAACTACCTTACTATTTTGACTTTGTCTATTCAGCTTATATTTAATTAAATATATCTTTGCTCTCTGATTGGCTACATGAAGTTTATATTTTAACTCATTCTGATATTAATATTCTAACATTCCCATTAACATTAACCCTAATATCAATAGTAATTGTTAAAACACTATCGACTATACGACAAGTCAAGTTCATCATAAGTAAATATAAATAATACTATTTATGTTCATTTCTCGATCTGAACTTGACTTCGTACGTGCGACCTTCCTACTTCTTATTTATGTAACGATTCAACATTCTTATGATTTATTGAAATTAGCTTCAAGGGAATTTATGTCTTTTGTTTAAATATTATTGTTAACTTATTATATTGACCAAAAGGCATCACTCTTCAGATTCTCATAGGAACTTTTTGCTTAAAAATGACAATAAATAGATTATTTCGGTGCGTTTAATAATAATAAATTATCCATAAGTTCATTTAGGTTGAACTCACTCACTTACTCTAATAGTGAAATAATCCCCAATTCAAAATAAGCAAACTTCTGCTCATCATATTGTCATTATTTGTTGTCGGTATTTTAGCATAATAGCTCAATAAAATAAGCGACATGGCAACAAACAACATAATCCACTTCACGGGCAACAGTTTTGGATGTAGTGAATAGAATTTACCAACATTCACTCAGTTACCCAGGAGAGAAATTGTAAACTAATTATAAACAATTCTGTAACAAAATATAAGTTTAAGTTGATACTCACATTTTTCTTAGAAATAGTTTGCAAACTTTACTTCTCCATTTTTGTCATGAAATTCAAAATCAATATAATTCTGCCAAGGATAAAGAAAACTTTTTTGATCTTTCATTGTTTTCCTCGAAATTATGTTACCTTTTTCACAGTTATTCTTCATTGATACGTTTATATGTCGAGATAATGGCTACTTTTTATATATATAATAATTAAGCTCATAAAATGAGGCTCTAAATATAGAAGCGACGTGATTTTATACAAGAAAAAGCAGATTGCTACTGCCTTTTGAAAAAAAAGGTGAACATTTCGCGGTTAAATTATCTGTACATTTGAAAGCCGCTCGCTGCATATGCCTGATAAACATTTTTTTTAGCAGGCAACCAAAAAAGTTACCAATAATACGCTACATCGCGGCTATTTTATGTTTTATGTTACCTATTGTGTTGAAGATTTTTAATAACTTAACAAGATTTTTGTTGTTTTTGTAATATAATAGAGTATTGTAAATAAGGTAAAAGTATGATAAGTGAAAAATCCCATAACCCTGGTATTCTACTATATTTATAAACAAAGTAATAATTTCATATTCTCAATGGAAACCTTCAAGTATATTTAACAGTTTTCCCCCTTCACTTGTCAATTTCTCAACTCTGGTACTTCTTAATTTCATGTTTGTCTTGTTTTCATTCGATTTCTGTCCGACATTGTTTGAATTTGATATTCCGTTCACTATCTTATTACTTTCCTGACTAACGGTGTTAATTTATTTCCTTGATAAACTTACATTCACGTACTTGTAGAGTAGCTATCGTCTGCATGGTTGTTTCTGGTAGCGCTTTATTATCAGTTTGGAGTGAATTATCTTGTTCAGGAATTGGGGTAGCTCCTAAATCAATATTGTTCCCATTCAACTGCAGTTCTGCCGTCGATAATCTAGTAGGGAAATGTTTCGTTTTACAGTAGTTTATCAAAAAATTTTGCGACTCAAAATTGATATCAGAGCTTCCTTCCTTTCTTTATTAATTGAACATACCTTTCAACATGTCCATTACTTGCTGAATGATAAGGTGCCGAAAATGTATCTATAATTCCATCACATCTCGTAAATTCTTGAAATTTATATGATACCTATATAAGTAGGTGCACTATCTATCACCAGCGTGATTGGAATGCCAAATGTGCAAAGGTATACTTTGGCAAGTTTATCAGAAGCCGTGAAAGGAATGCAATCGAAAACATTCCGATATTGCCACGTTTAACTGAAAAAGCTAAAGTGTTGAGTATGTAGTGATAATAATTAGAAAAGGGACTTTTTATTATCAACAATACTCACAATATGATTAAACGTTAATTCTCCAATGTGCTTGTTCCCTTGGATTTTTTCTATTAACATCATTTTTCCAATTTATGAATATTAAAAGATGAGCACTTTTTCCAATTTGTTCTGGGCTTCTTCAAGCTCTGGCATCGTTGTACGAAAATCATAATTACCACACCCTCCGAATTACATAATTGGTGATTTTTATCGAAAGCTGACTTCTTATTGGCAAGCGCGTGCATGTGTTCTTTCCTCTCACTTCGTCAATTGACTGATATTGATTTATCGAGTGGCGTTGGTATTGTCAGTGACCTTTGTATTTTCAATTCTACTTGGTAAAATAGGTACCGTACGCCATTTGAATGTTAATGACAGATATGCGCCATGTTTCCTCGCCTCTTAACGATGCCCCGTAGCTTCAGACAAACTTGCCAAACCATACTTCGCAGACTACGAATTGTTACTGTTAATGTCATATTTGTCCACAAAAAGACCTGCAAAATCTATGTGTCAGCGTTGTTATGGACCTTTTGTTAATTCTTATTGATAAAACCTCTTTTTACTTCGATTGTTCTGAACCATATGACACGGTAAACAGTTATAATGAAGATTCAAACAAACTAAATCGTTTAATTCAACACTCAGTATGGATCTTCATAAAGTAATAGCCTCATATGGAGTCATATGTATATTCCTTCGTTACTTATAAAGATGATGACTATAAGCTTTTATTATAATTCAATAACCCACTTAAATAAATTGTATTTGAGAATAGACTACGTATCCTCTTTGATAATACTTATCATTTTCTCAATTGAAGAGGCTTCAATGAACAAAAAATCTTTCAACCATTGTACATAGAGGTACATTATATTATGCCGCCCTTTGTGAACGTTGATGTGATGTGGATGAGCATGAAGATAGGTCTGGAAGCAGAGAGAGCGGACGGATAAGAATGTCAAGTGATCTTTCTCGCTCTCCACAATATGAGATTCAGTCAATGATCCCTCAGCTCGTTCGGTGTCTTTACACATGACATCTGCTAAACAGAACCGTCTCTTGATATCAAAGGGTTTTCACAAAGTTAATCACACAAAAAACAACCTATTATGGATATTTTTCGCACAAAAAACATTTATTGAAATCATTTTTCGAGAGTCAAACCTTTGGTCTGTTAAATTATACACTGTGTTATTTATAAGATGCGACATAGGGATTCCTGTACAAAACCGTCAAACGCGAGCTAACTTTTTCACCCTTCTTGTTGTGCGTCATCGATTGTTAATGTCCTTCTAACACATTACGTAGGAATAAATGGGAAAAGAGGCAGGTCTGTGATTAATACTAATTAAAATATCACAATAATGAATTGTTTAAATT
>CAJUYH010008249.1:0-15815 GCA_910591685.1 Galerucella tenella | reverse complement strand
TTTACATCATATTTAATTTTTCCTTAAATTTAGATAACTTACCTTACCCAAAACACCCTGAGAGAGAGTCTACATGCATACATATGATGTAACAGAATTTTTTTAATTAATTTAATAAATACTATATTGAATAAAATTTTGTTTGATTTGGAATTCTGATTCTTCACTCACATACATGGAACATAATATTCATTGATATAAAATAAAATATCAAATTGTTATATTCCATAACAATATATATATAATCAGAACCTTAATGTACCCTAAGTTGTTAAGGTGTTTTCAATTGTGTACAAATTTAGCCCATTTCCGTTTGTTACCAGCCTTTAACTTCGCCTCCTGCCGATTTAGTCCACGCTCTTTCAGAATTTCCGGTACTGCATCATCCCAGGTTTTTCGTGGTCTTCTCCTTGGTCGCTTTCCACATGCTTTTGTTTGCCATATCACTTTTGCCTGTTGTTTGTTTTTCATGCGTACTAAGTGGCCATACCACCTTAACTGATTCCTTTCTATGATTTTTCCCAGTGGTTCTACTTCTAGCTGTTCTCTTATATAATCATTTCGAATTTTGTCCCTTCTTGTGATTCCTAATACTGCTCTCAGATACCTACTTCATTTCAACCGCTTGTAATTTTCGTAAGAACCCAGCTTTCACTCCCATACCAAAGAATACACAACCTAACTGGTGTATTCTTTGCCCATACGTTAAAATTGGTTTAAAAACGGTTTTGTAGACTGTCATTTTTGTTCTTTTTGACACTCCTTTCTTGCGGATGAAAGTATTACTTATTGCATAATACAGATTGAGGGCACTTTTAATGCGTCCATTAATTTCAGCGTTATTATTCCCTTCTCTATGTATTTTCACTCCCAAATATTTAAATGTATCCACTTGCTGTACCTGTTCTCCGTTTGGCTCCGTTTATGTTATATAGCGGAGTGGAACAGAAAGATAGAGCCAGAGAAGGAATAAGCTGTATCGTACATCACAGGAATATGAAATATATTAGACAATGGACAGCTATCAATAAAAGAATATTGAAAATTGAAATAGAAATGGAAGAAAGAGTAAACACAACATTATTAGTAGTATATGCGCCAAATGAAGACGAGTCAGCAAAAAATAAAGATGAATTCTGGTATCAGATGGCTGAGGAAATAGATGATACTGAGGGAAGAATAATAATAATAGGAGATCTGAATAGTAGAGTGGGAAAGAAAAATGATGAAACCGAAGAAACAATAGGGGTACACGGAGAAGTCACTAGAAATAACAACGGAAAAAGGTTAATAGAGTTTTGAATAACAAACAATCTCATAATCACAAACACCTTTTTTGAACATAAAGATATCCATAAATACACCAGAGAGGTAAAGAGTAGGGGCGAAACATCCATAATAGACTATATAATAATAAATAAAAAATTCCGGAAGGACATAAAAAACACAAGAGTAAAAAGAGGAGCAGAAATTTATTCTGATCATTATTTGGTAGTCTCAAAATTAGTAATTAATTCTGAAAATGAAATAGAAAATGAGAAAGAAAATAAAAAATATAGTACGATAGATAAAATTAGATCATATAAACTAAACGAAAGTAAGACTGCAAATTTATATAAAGAGGCAGTTGAAACCGAAATGGATAATATTTTTAAAGACATAAACAACAATAATAACAAAAAACAATACCATAAATAATTCGGTTTTTTAGGTAAATATATTTTTCATTATAATATGAAAATTATGGTTCGGTTATGATAAATATGTTGAATTTTAGTAAACATTAATAGTTTTCTTGAAGAAGGAACATTTGTTTCCAACAAAAAAATATAGTTTGCTTGGAAGATACATTTTTGACGAATAAAAAACATATCGTTAACCCAGACTATATACTTTTTTATTATAAAGAAATGTCATTCCGCCATAAAGTAATTCTTTATAATAAAACAATATAGTTAGCTTGCAAAAATAAGTATTTGTTATTGGAAAACTATTGGAAAACTAATTCCTACGAGTATCTAGGTATAATTTTTTCATTCAATGGACTTTTCATGAACAACCTCAAAAGCCGTGAGCAGAAAGCAAGACTGTCCCAAGGTTTAGTTCTAAAAACCATAAATTGTTCACATATTTCAGACATAACCTCAATTAAAACCCTATATAATAACGTAGTCGTACCAACTTTCACATATGCTAGCAGTATTTGGGCCCTACGTTACTTAGAAGAAGCTGAAAAAATGCAAAATAATTTTTGGAAAAACCTACTCTTTTTACAAAACTGCACAGCCGCATATGTAATCCGAACTGAGGTTAATATTTCTAAGCTGGGTTATTTTATTATAAAACAAGCTATAGAGCTTCTGAATAGAATATCTAATCATGAGAACAACAGATACACTCACAAAGCTCTTGTCCGTTTGAAAAAATTATATAACGCTGATAATGTCAACTTGAAATATAATTGGATTAGTCAATTTCAAGCTTGTTTAGGAAAATATTGCCAGCTCGAATTAAATATTGCCCATATAGGGGTCATTGATAAAGAATATATCTTATCTAAGTTCTTGAGCCACAACTATAGGGAAGATATGAATAAAATTTTACTCAGCACATATAATTCTCGTTACAAATTCTTATTAGGAGACCACATTCCATTTGAAACCACCAACTATATGAAATACCCGTTTCCCCTTTATATTAAGAGATTAATGGCACAATTGCGAACTGCTAATGTTGAAAATTTGTACATATATATATATAAATAACACCCCGTATACAATTAAGACAAAACTAACCTGTTCAATTTGCAATCAAATAACACCCGAATCACTCGAACATATACTTATGACATGTCCTATGTATAGCGGCTTAAGAACTATACTTGCCAAATCCGGAAGATATTCAGATGATTTAGATGCTCTATTAACCTCAAACGATATCTCGGTATTGAAAAAGATATTTAAATTTCTCAGCGAGGCGATGAAATTAAGATCGTTCATCATAAATGAATAACTGATTGCACCTCAATTCTCTATTACTATTCAATCTATATTGTTTTATTTCTTTAAGACATATTACTTTTTATATTTACTTCTTTTTCTATTTAAGATAACCATAATAAGCAAACAATTTGTAACCATCTCTACACCTTGTTCATGTATAAATTGTAATACCAAAGAGCAATATATATTATTATTATTATTATTATTATTATTGGAAAACTACTTTATTTGATTAAAATGCTTTTGAAGATTAATATGACTATTTTGTCATTATACCTCAATAAATGTGGTTTGAGACAAATATGATACATTTTCACAAGAATAAATGTAATTTTCTATAGATAACTCATTTTATTGATGACAATGAATATGTTTTTATTCATCAACAATATCACTTTCCGAACTTGAAACAAATCCTTTCTTAACGACAAATTAAAGGCCATATGGAAAATCATATTTATTTGACATAATAAGATTTTGATTGTAACAAATAAATCTTTTCCTCGGTGCAGCCGAATTCTGAACGATTATTTGATACAATACTTCGATTATCACTGATTTCTCTTTGTTTACATATCACAGAATTATCTAGGTATTGTATCTGATGTTTTATAACCATATCATATACTGTGAAGTACTGTGTCATTGGAGATATAGACGCCTGGGACTGGAGCATCCAAGGGAGGGTGTCTCCAAGAAAGTCCTAGTGAACTGCCTGTTGAGCCTAATAAGAGCCACTGGTCTATCCACATACATCCAAGCCTTCAGGCTGGTGTGCCGAGGCTCTCTAGTCTCTGACTGGTTGTGCTGAACTAATCAATCATTCAATGAGCGTTAAAAATATATCTGGCACTTTCGATTGTTATTTTAATTCCACCTGCGAACTTTTGTGAAAAAGATGTGTTTGTATAAAAGTATCAAAGTAAATATTGGATTGATGGATTGATATTTGACTTATTTATAATTTCTTGTTTTGGTATGCCAAATTTTTATAGGTATGATGATGATATATCCTCTGATTATAACTAATACTATTGGAACTGATTTGACTAGGTACTACTTTTATTTTTGAAAAAAATTAATAAATACAGGGTGATTCATTAAGAATGTCCAATCTCTGAACTGTTGATTCTAGACCTCAAAATATGATGATTCTGCTCAACATGCCCTATGCAAATATTGCTAGGTTCCGTTGAATTTAAATTTTGATTTTCGCAATAATTTTTTATGTTTCCACAATTTCTCTTTGAAAATTGGCAATTCTACGTTTTTTGGCACGAGGAATCATAATTTGCACTCTAATTTAACATTGTTAATAGAGGGCGCTAGTTACACTTGTCTTTGTTAATTAAATCAAAATATACTTTTTTGGGCTAAACTTACAACTAAAATAATGAAAAAATATTAAAAAGCGTTAAATTCTACAAAAAAAGTTTTTCGAACCTTCGCGTTTAATTTTATTTTATTTCCGTCAACGGTGAATTGACGCTTATCGACCGTGAGCCGCGATCGGCGCGCTTCCTCTCCAAATCTCGACGGAAAAACGTGGTAATTCGTGATTTTGACACTGACAGAAAAAATGACGGCCACGGCGTGTAAGCCGGTTTTGTAAAATTATAAATATATTTTGTATTTTTGTCCATTTATGCCCAGAAATTGTATATTTAGTTGCTGAATAAATGGTAATTATGTTGAAGAGAAAGGTAATCGCTCTCCAAATTGGTCCTTCTTCGCCAGGATATTGCTGATATTTTGGAAAATCGTTATGTTCACTCCTGTATATGTATATGTTCCTATGTGAATCCTTGGAAGTGCCACTAATTTGTAAGGTAAATTATGCCTGTTATCTAATGAAAATTTGAACCTTATTGTGTTTGACAACGTCAAAACTCTCTCTCTCTCTCAATTCAAAGAACATTTTTGAAGTTAGTTGCTGCCTTTATTTTATAAACGTTTATTTGTGTTTGTCAATGATCTTGAACTGGAAACAGTAAGCATTGACCCAGTTTATATTTTAATATTTGCTCCTGATGTGATTATGTTCTTATTCCTAAAGCATTTCTAAGTATTTGAACAATTTCGTACAGGTTGTTTATGCAAATCTTTGTAATTTTTCTCGCACATGTATTTTTAAAAAGGAGAATATTCATCTCTGTCGTGTATATATTCTTCATAACTCTTTCTTTGCATTATCGTTCAATGGTCATCATTTTTCGAACTGTTCACATCGCTCGTTACAAATAACTGCGCTCTTTCCGATGTCGAAAAACTCGTATATTTGAAAGCTTCATTAAAAAATGAACCCCTAGATTTAATAAGCGCTCTAGAACTTATAAATGATAATTTTCGTGTCGCAATAGATATTTTATTTGAAAGATATAATGACAATCTCGCAATTATTAATTCGCATTTTAACTCAATTATTGATCACCCCAACTTACCGAAAAGCAATGCTCAAGGCTTACGTGAATTTATTACTCATATGAAACAACACATAAAATCGTTAAATAATTTAAACATTGAAACTGAACACTTATTGATGATAAATATACTAGTAAGAAAATTGGTTTTCGCCACGAAACAGGAATATGAGTATCAAAGGGACAAGTCTGTATTGCCCACGATCGATGAATTTTTTCGTATTGTTGAAGAAAAGTGCAAGGTACTTTCTTCCATTTTCCCTCAAACTATAAAAAAGGAAAATACTCAGTTGAAAAATGTTGTTTCTTATCATTCAAATAACTTTGAAAATAACTCTCGTACTCCACAATTAAAATGTATTTTTTGTAATGATAAATCGCATAAAATTTATAGGTGTAATAAATTTTTGGACATACCTCATAATCAGAAATTGGAATTTGTGCATTCAAATAATTTATGTACAAACTGCCTTGGTACTCGGCATGGAGCTACTAATTGCCCATCTAAACGTTGTTTTACTTGTTCTAAGCCCCATCATTCTTCGTTGTGCTTAAAGAAGCCACCTCAAGCTCACTCTCTGCAAAATAGCTCATGTGGTTCGGACAATTCTCGTCAAAACATTCAAGTATTTCGGCCAATGCTCGGCAAAACAATTTAGATAATTTGGATACTCCTCAGCTACATTGCGCAAATAGTGCGATCGCAAGTTGTCAATGTCGCCCAAATTCACACTTGAGCAATTCTAGGAAAAATTCTGATCAAGGATCCGCATCACGAATGCCTTTTAGTACTCGCACAAATCCTTGTACACAGGAGAATAAAATGCCTGAGATTTCGCCTAGCTCGTCATACACTGCGACATCATATAGCATGTCAACTTTGTCTCGAAAAAACAATGATGTTTTATTAGCAACTGCCATGGTCAAGGTTTATTTCAAAAATGGCACCCCTATTCAAGCAAAATGTGTTCTTGACAATGGTTCTCAAAACTCGTTTATTTCTGAGCACCTTTTGAACAAAATAGATGCTAAAGTTTATAACAGAAGGTTACAAATTTCTGGAGTTACCCAAAATTCTTTGGTCTCAAATACTATGGCTCAATTTAAAATATTCTCCAATGTTCTCGAAAATGTGTCTTTTGATTTGACTTGTGCGGTATTACAAAATATTAGTTGTAATTTACCTCAATGCCCAATTGCTCCAGAATCAATTTATATTCCTTATCCTCTTGAATTAGCAGACCCCCAATTATTTAAGCCATCCCAAATAGATTTGTTGTTAGGCTCAGATATATATTATGATCTACTCTCCGATGGTCTCATAAGATTTGGAAAACGTCGACCGGTATTACAAAATACTATGTTAGGATGGGTGATCGCAGGCAATGTTCCACAGTCCTCTGGTTCTAAAAGTGTTTCGTTTTTAGTTAATACGCTTGAAACTCCGTTCGACTCTCCCTCTCTTGATAATTTGCCCAACAAATTTTGGGAATTAGAAGAGTTGCCCCCGCATAAATTGTCAACCCCCGAAGTAGATCTTTCTCGACAGGACTTCAAACAGAATGTGAAAATTTTGGAAGATGGATTTTTTCAAGTTAACTTACCACTGATATCTCCCAATGATGTCACAAAACTTGTTGACTCCTTTCAAATCGCGAAAAAACGATTTTTGAATCTCGAAAGGAGGTTCCAGAAGGAACCCGTTCTTTTTTCTCATTACTGAAAATTTATTAATGAATATGTAGCTCTGAATCATGCGCGCTACGTACCTCTCTCTTTTCACAATGCTCTCAATCATAATAAATATTTTCTGCCTCATTATTGTGTCGTGAAGGAGACGAATTCGAGTACTCCTCTCCGCGTAGTTTTTGATGCTAGTTGTAAAAGTTCTAGCGGCTATTCACTTAATGATATAACCCTGAAAGGTTATCAAGTGCAACCAGATTTGTTTGATATTATCTGTCGTTTTCGTCAGTTCTCCTTCGTGTTTACTGCAGATATCGAAAAAATGTATCGGCAGGTGAAAGTTAACCCCAGTCAAACATATTTGCAGAATATTCTTCGGAGGAATCAACCCTCTGACCCCATACAGTCTATTGAATTGACGACCGTGACATATGGAACAAAGCCAGCTAGCTTTCTCAGTACGCGCACGCTAAAAGAAGTTGTATTGGTTAATGGAAAAAATTTTCCTCTCGCATCTCAAGCTATTCTTACTCAAACTTATGTCGACGATATTCTCTATGGCTCTAATGATATTGGATCACTTAAATCATCTCACGAGGAACTCAATACTCTCTTGAATAGCTCTGGTTTTCGATTGCATAAATGGTGCTCGAACTCCCCCGAATTTTTAGAACTAATCTCTGAATCATCTCGATCTATCTGATACGATGTGCAAATTGAAAATGTTTCCAACAAGGTTTTGGGCCTTTCATGGTAACCTTGTCAAGATGTGTTTACCATTTCTCTTCCAAAATCAACTCATTGCGCACCCATCACGAAACGAAAAGCTCTCTCGATCATATCCCAAATGTTTGACCCACTTGGATTAATTGGCCCAGTCATATTAATTGGAAAAATTTTCATGCAGTCCCTTTGGAAGGCGAATTTGAATTGGGATGATCCTTTACCCTCATCTCTCGCCCATGATTGGCATTCGTTTATTGTAAGCATCCCAGCCCTAAATAATTTGAAGATACCTCGACACATTTTTCTCAAGAAAAGAATTTCACATGTTGAGCTTCATGGATTTGCAGATAGTAGCATGAAGGCATACGCTGCCTGTGTTTATGTTCGATCTGTTCATTCTGACAATACCGTCACTTGTAATTTAATTGCCTCCAAATCTCGAATCGCGCCTATGCGTCCCAACCTCACCATACCTCGTCTTGAACTGCAAGCTATGCTCTTGTTATCAAGGCTAACTCAAAAAATTGTCCTCGTCTACTAAGGTATTGTATTTTCTTCAGTTAATCTGTGGTCAGATTCACAGATCTCTCTATGCTGGATCGACTCTCACCCTTCTCGTTGGTCAGTGTTTGTGGCCAACAGAGTTTCCCAAATACAGGAGCTCACAAAAAATTGGAAATGGCGTCATATATCATCAGCAGACAATGCCGCTGATCCCTTGTCTCGTGGCCTATTGGCCAAGGATATTATATCCTCCAAACTTTGGTGGCACGGTCCATCTTTTTTTTTGGACTCTTCGCTAGAACTCTCAAACCTTGAAAAGAAATTTGACATGGTTGATTTTCCCGAACGAAAAAGTACGAACTTCAAGGTTACATGTCCAGCCCTGGATCCGAATGTAATCTTTTGGGAAGAACTTTTTTCAAAATTTTCGAAATTTTCTCGCCTGCTCAACACTGTGGCATATTGTCTCAGGTGGTTTCACAATTTTAAATTTCCCCATAACAAATTAGTCGGACCTTTGAATGTGAATGAAAAACATTAAGCAAAAACTCTGATCATTAAAAATATACAGTCCACAAAGTTCTTCAATGAGATATCTGAGTTGAAAGCAGGAAAATCCCTTTCAAACAAAAATCTCATCTCTTTTTTAATGACGTTGAGACGTTTTATATCTCGAAGAGGTAACCCTTCAGTTATTTTTAGCGACAATGCTACACATTTTTCGGGTTCACGTAATGAACTTGGAGAACTTTATTCGTATTTTAAAAAGTCTAATGTATCAGATGTAATAAAAACATTCGCATCGGAAAATTCCATTGATTGGAAATTCATACCCCCTCTCTTGGGGCGGCGTTTGGGAGTCCCAAATAAAGGTGGCTAAAAATCATCTTAAACGCCAAATTGGAAATTCGAATCTGACTTTTGAGGAATTAACCACGGTTTTGACCCAAATCGAGGCAATTCTGAATTCGCGCCCACTGTGTCCCATCTCAAATGATCCCTTTGATCTGAAATGTTTAACTCCTGGTCACTTTTTAATTGGGACCAGCCTCACTTCCTACCCGGAACCCAGTATCGCTATATCCCTGAAAATCGCCTAAGTTTATATCAAAAATGCTCCCGTATTCAACAGAACTTCTGAAAAAGATGGTCTGTGGAATATTTGAATACCCTACAAAATCGACCTAAGTGGTTGCACCCTCGGAAAAATCTAGAAGTAAATGATCTTGTCTTGTTTAAAGAGGATGGTGTACTCTCTGCAATGGCCTAGAGCCAGAATTATTGAAATTTTCCCTGGTGCGGATGGTAAGGTTCGAGCCGTTAAAATTAAAACTCTCCATGGTGAATTCACACGTCCTATTACAAAATTATGTCCTTTACCCCAACCAGATAATTACAATTTGGCTTGACATTCCTCCCTTTTGTTTTTTATAGTTTAGAGCCGGTTCGCTCAAGGCCGGGGAATATGTTCGGTTTTCGAACCTTCGCGTTTAATTTTATTTTATTTCCGTCAACGGTGAATTGACGCTTATCGTCCGTGAGCCGCGATCGGCGCGCTTCCTCTCCAAATCTCGACGGAAAAACGTGGTAATTCGTGATTTTGACACTGACAGAAAAAATGACGGCCACGGCGTGTAAGCCGGTATTGTAAAATTATAAATATATTTTGTATTTTTGTCCATTGATGCCCAGAAATTGTATATTTAGTTGCTGAATAAATGGTAATTATGTTGTTAACCATCTTTATTCATGAAATCTACAAACAAAAGTAATAAGAATTTGAAGTAATGCGCGTCATTGGAGAAGATCCTTAAGAAGAGAAAGGTAATCGCTCTCCATTCTCTTTGATTCGTGTAACTCAATCGGTTATCGAGTTTTTTGCTTCTAAAAAGTTCAATAAATTTTAATTTTTTCATGAAAAAATTTATTATTCCTTAAATATGTTACAATCACAAATTTGTGAACAAAAATAAAAAACTTCAAAGCAAATGCTTAAAATGTCCACCATTTACTTCAGTACACTTTATGATCCGCTTTCGTAAATGTCTCTTAATATCAAATAATCCTTGTCTATTATTTTTAATTACATCCGCGGCTTTTTCTATTTTCCGTCGCAGTTGTGGAGGAGAAGTAATTTTTTCTTTGTAAACTAATGCCTTCATTTGCGACCAATTTGGAAAATCCAAAGGATTGAAATCAGGGCCTCTTGGTGGCCAAGCAAACTCACTTCCACGACCAATTCGTCGATGCGGAAACTGTTCGCTTAAGTATTGACGAACTTGTAAAGAATAATGTGGTGGTGCTCCGTCGTGCAAAAACCACATATTTTGTCTTAAATTTGTCTTAAATCGAGAGGTATATCCTCTAGTAATTCGTGTAAATGATTTCGAAGAAAATCTAAATAAAGAGGTCCATTTAAATTGGTTGGCAGTTCAAAAGGACCTATTAAATACCCACATATTACACCACACCAAATATTAACCTTAAACTCGTGCTGAAAATGTGTTCCCTTATAGCATGTGGATTTTCAGAATCCCAAAAATGATTATTTTCATAATTAAATACTCCTCGTCTGGTAAATGTTGCCTTATCAGTAAAAAGAATTGTATCCAGAAAATCTGGGATAACATTCTGTTTATCTTGCAAAAAATGGGCAAATTGTAGACGCTTAGGTAAATCTTGAGATAATAAATTCTGAACAGGAGTGTAATGATATGGATGCAATTTTTCCCTCTTCAGTATTCTACAAATAGATGATTGGCTTATACCTGTTTGCAGACTTAATCAGCGAGTACTGATATCTGGATTCTCCGTAACACAAATTAAAATTTCATCTTCTTCATCGGTACTGATTTTTTTTGTAGCACCGTGCTCAGTTTTGGAGCGTAAAGACCCCGTTTCACCTAAGCGGTTGTAAAGATTTCAGTACAGTTCGTAATTGGGTTGCCTTCGATTTGGGTATAATTGTGAATATCTTCGAGCCGCAGCTGGACCACTATAATTTGACTGAGCAAACAATCATATCGCGCATCTCATTATTGGAAAAATCGTTATGCCTAGGCATTATTTGATAAATAACTATTACACTTGTTAATTACAAAATTTTTAATAAATGGTATACTAATGTATTACTTATTCTTATTATTATCCAATTTTTGTTTCTACACAAACTGTCTAAAAGTGACATAAGCCTACTTAAAAAAAAAAACGAAAAATTAAACCACGGCTTAATTCACGAATGTGATTTTGATATTAAGAGATCTTTACGAAAGCGGATCATAAAGTGTATTGAAGTAAATGGTGGGCATTTTGAGCATTTGCTTTGAAGTTTTTTATTTTTGTTTACAAATTTGTTATTGTTACATATTTAGGGAATAATGAAATTTTTTATGAAAAAATTAAAATTTATCGAACTTTTTAGAAGCAAATAACTCGATAACCGATTGAGTTACACGAATCGAAGAAGAGTAACGCTTTTTAATATTTTTTTATTATTTTAGTTGTAAGTTGGGCCCAAAAAAAGTTTACTTTGATTTAATTAACACAAACAAGTGTAACTATCGCCCTCTATTAGCAATGTTGAATTAGAGTGCAAATTATGATTCCTCATGCCAAAAAACGTAAAATTGCCAATTTTCAAGGAGAATTTGCGAAAACATAAAAAATTATTGCGAAAATCAAAATGTAAATTTAAACACCCCGTATCTCGGAAACTAGCAATATTTGCATGAGACATGTTAAGCAGAATCATCATATTTTGTGGTCTATAATCTGCAGTTCGGAGATTGGACATTCTTAATGAATCACCCTGTATAATTTGCGACAGTCAAAATTTGCAAAATGGAAAATATGAAAATTCATAAGAGCTCAGAAAATATTTCAAAAATATTGTAATATGAGAGAGACATTTTTTTTTGTAAACTCTCCGTATCCTATAAAAAGGCAATAACACTTTACGTAAGATACACATTATTCAGGATATTTGTAACCACCCTCTGGAGAAAAATAAGCCCTCAGATCGTTCTTGAATGTGTAACTGTGGAAAGAATCTTGGGATTTGGATAGTAAGCCCGAATGTGTTTTCTGAAGAGACTAAACTGATCCACCGTGAGCTATAAAATGAAAGTGTACTCCAATTCTAAGCAAAATAAATGGTGCTAAATAAAAAAGTAAGGCACCTTTAATAATACGTGTATGGAATTAATTGAATTACTGAGTACAGTATACATTGGAATAGTTGGGAATTGCAATATTTAAAATTAGTTCACAATAATTATGCTTTCAACTAACCATATCGATAATATCAACCAACTTTTTGATAGATCCAGTCACGTTATTTGTACAGGGTTATTCATTATAAATTACCCACCCCCTGCCATCTTTACTATTGCTTTTAGAAAAAAATAGTTATTTCTCAATGAGGTACCCTATATATTTTCACATTTTTGGAATGGTCTCTTTTATCTGATTTCAAAAATATATAATATCTTACCCCTACCTTGTACCGTTTTTGAATTATTAAATGTTGAAAATCACAGTTTTAGTGGTTACTGTAAATATGGATAAAATAACATTATTAAAGTGAGCTATGAAAATGACAACTAATACTTATTTGATAAATTACATTTTTCTACTACCGTGCGCTTTAACCCACTTTCCCGCACGCATTTTAGCTTTGAAAGTGTCACTTTCCCGCACTAGTGCGAGAAAGTAAAATTATGCAAATTTTGACCTTATTAGATAGTTTTTTACTTCGGAAGTTATAACTCTTCTTATACCAGGTGAATAAATAGTCCATCAAATAAAATCAACATGTTTTCCAGCTTTTTGTTGCATTTTTAATTTTCTGAAAATATAAAATAAAATAAATATTTTGATATAGCCTTGTAAATTCTTTAAAGCAGTGTCACAAAACAACTATCAAACCAACCGGGTTTGATATAAGAAAAATATATCAAATGAAATTCTTTCATCTACAAATGACTTAAAATTGTTGCCGTCACCCTCATCATCTTTATGTGACCTGCAAACGATGCCATCCTCATCAACGTCATTCACTCACCAGTTAACACCAAATAACTCCACTGGGCCGGCAATTTTAGTAATTAACAGAATGCAACAAATTGTGTTTCTAATATTTATATATTTATAATAATAATTGATAATAATAATAATGGTTTTTGGTCTAAGTTTTTTATGTGTGTTAAAATAAAATAAATTTTGAAAAATGGGTTGATATACTTTTTTGTATATACGCTCGTAGAAAAAATAATGTTCCTAACTCATGCGTAAAGTGTCTTTCCCGCCCTTGACCGCTTGCCCGAACTCCGCTTCGCGTCGTTCGGGTCAACTGCAGTCGCGTGCGGGAAAGTATCACTTTCCGCACTAGTTAGGAAAATAACTATTTCCTACGATCACAAGTGACATATATCGCACTGTCTAGTTCTATGGAAAGTGGCTGTTATTCATACGCGTACGGAAAAAAAACTTATCCGCACGTGTACGGATAAAAAAGCTGTCAAATGAATTTTTATTAAGATTGACCACTGACAAGCTGTCAAATATATAATTTTTAATTAGATTCACCTATGTAATATCTAAATTTGGAGCGATCTATTTGAAGAGTGAAATTTTTGTCATTTTCTTGATTAAAAAAAATGTAGGCCGCGGTCGAGGATCGATCCCGCGTAATCTTCTTCAGAAGTCCGATGTTGTACCAACTAATCTAAATCACCTGTTACGATAGTAGGCAAATGTAATCATCTTGAAAGGTATTCATGATAAGTACCTATGTATGAAGTATGATGAACAATAATAATTTCACATTCAATTTCTGTAATTATCCAACCAATTAATCATTGTGATAACCTACCTATATCATATAGTTAAACTACTTGAATTTTTGTCACTATTGATAGTGATTGTTGATTTTGAAATCGTTTTTGTTGACTTTAATTGTAACATTTTGTGTATATGTCAGATGTTTATTATACATTATTTGGTGAAATTATCACGGGATCGTAGGAAAAATACTGTACATTACTCGTACTTTCACATGTTATGTAATATTCTATTTTCTGATAAAGTTATTAACATGGTTCACCGTAAGGTGAAAAATATTATTAATAATAATAATAATATACAAGTGATTAAAGAAAGAATTCAACTTGAAATTAACCCACAAAATGAAAATAATGAAGTCATCTGCATTGTTATCATAAATAATATAGGAAGGTGTTATCAATTATGCATTAACAATAATGGTGGATATTTATTACGAATATCTTTTATGAGTTTTATTATCTATGAATTTTCTTAAATAAATCTTTGTTTTTTTGATTTTTATATACACTGTGTCCACTTACGTTCGCATCATATGGGAAACCTTTTTATTATCAGTTTTAGGAAAAAAACTTATTCTTAAAAAAAAAATCTGCATGTTATAAAATCTAGAATACAATTATCAGATATCAATTTTTTACTAGTATTATACGAGGTTTCTCAAAAAATATGAACTTCACTCAAGAATAAAGTACCTTTAAATTTGACAGTATCGAAAAATATTACCAATAAAAGTTCATCAGAATTGAAAACTACCTTCAAATATACAATTTTATTCATTTATATGAAAAAAATGTATTATTTTTTGAAATGTATTTCTAAATACAATAACAATGCAACTTTTACTGTAGTTAGGTGTAATATAGCTCTGACAAACTAATGAATGTTTGATAGCTACAAATGTTTGACAGTAACTGTCAGAACGCGTTAGAATTTTACGCAAATATGGTAGCGTTATTGAGAAAATAGAATAGTATATTAAAGTATAAGTGGATATTAAGGTCTTTGAAACACGCGCGATTTTTCTAGCACGACAGCGAAGCCGGAGTGCTCGAAATAGAGCAAGTGTTTTAAAGACCAGTTATCCACGACTACTTTACGCTATTTTTTTATTGGTGCACTTTGAAATTATAAATACTGGTCTATAACTACTACAACAACAAGAAATGGCGATCATAGATGGAAATAAGAACTAAATGTCAAATGGTTGAATTCGTGATATAAATGTTGCGTTGCCATGGAAATGAGAATTTGTATTTTGATGGAAGTTCAATCTTATTAAGTTCTGAATGTCAATAGTATTAATTCAAATACCATTTCCTAAGATTTGAAAAATCGAAATATAATATTTGTAACGTTAATTTTATTCACTCTCCTTATATTTAAATATTTATTAAATTATCTTATGGGTGGCGAGTAGCCAGTCCTTTCTCATGCCCAGCGCTGAGAAATGTATCGAGTTTAACTTTATCTATAGTCGATGAAAGACAAAATTTTAAGTTTATTTGCGGGTCAAATCGATACCGTCTATAGTAAAAATAGTCACTTCGGTTTACTATAAATTATTTTTAACACAAATGAATGAAGAATCCACTTACGGAATTTAAATTACATTTCCATTCCAAACAAAGGTGTA